>JAHFZB010000199.1:0-32500 GCA_036884735.1 Huso huso | reverse complement strand
GAGCTAACAGTCCTGTAGGCGGGATTTAGAGCGAGAGCGCTAAGGTTAATGTCATGTGATCGCTCTGATGGCAGATGAAAACAGTGTGTTAATAAAATTACGATATGTCGAATCCGCTACCAAAGAATATGTTTTTGCAAAGTATAAAGAATAAAAAAGGCAGCTACCGGAGTTTGAATGTATTTGTACCGCGGGCTCAGCTTTGAGGTGCTGGAATGGGTTGTTACTTTTGAAACGTTTTCATGCTAACTTTTGTACTTGATAACATTCATTTAAAAATTCAATTGCTGCTACTATTAGGGCCACGGAAAATTCACGGTACTTTTTCAAGAATAACAATAAATGACAATAAAACACACACACACACACACACACACACACACACATATATATATACACACACACACACACACACACACACACACACACACACACACACACACACACACACACACACACACACACACACACACATATACACACACACACACACATATATATACACACACACACACACACACACACACACACACACTTCAAGGATTGTCACGGAAGTGCCATTTTATTTATTTATTCAAAAAAAATATATATATATATTGTAAGTTTCCTAAAATTAATAACGCATCAAAGAAAATCACAGAGGTTGAAACATTTTAACATTTAATGGTAGCTACTGAGTCAACATTTACATTGTAACGTTTAAAACAATCTTTTAAAATGTAACAAACAAGGGTCATTTAAATGTGTTTGGCTGAAAAAAAGTACCACGCATACAAAACTGATTTAAAAAAAAAAAAAAAGACAAATTCGGCAACATTGTCAAGTTTTGTAAACGTTTAAAGGCTATGTTCATACAGTAATTAAACGGACTGTGTTGTATAGCGTTATGCTGACTTTGAAAAACAAAATGTTAAAAACAGGGTTAAGTGCAAGTGACAAATCCGAAACTTTGTGTTTCTTTACACACACTGAATTATATATGACGTTTTAAAACCACGTAACATCGTGCTACTGGAGCGAATCAACCTATACAAAATAATCTAAAGAAAAAAAACAAGAAGAAATCGCATGCGACTTGTTATCCATCTAGCATGTTGTGCACAAACACAAAATAATTACCTGGCCCGTGAGCAGAAAAGGAGCGTATATCGGGCTTATGTCTTTGTGTGTGATTACGTCACCTACCAGCCCTACTGCTGCCTTGCCCCGTCCAGGCTGCACTTGCATACTGGTAAATGATTTGTTAAAATGTTTGGATATACAGTACTGCTATTTTATTGATTACTGGCTCGTTCACAGCCGTCTTAAAATAACGCTAGAATCTGTTTGGTTGGAAAATAAGAATAATAAAAAAACGTTTTGGCCGATTCAAATTTTGCTGCAGATGGAGTTTCATAAGTTTTCTTTTGGTTAAGTGAGGCAGCTGCGCTCCACGATGTATTTATTTATTTATTTATTTATTTATGTATTTATTTGAAATGTTCTGTTGCAAGCCAAATTAATGTGATTTTGCAAGATGTATTTGGTTGTACAGAGTAGTGGCGAAAAAAATAGCTTGTGCAAGGCTCTCGTTTCCCTCTGTATTGCGCACATTCGTATTTTTGTGCATGACAGTTCAGTGTGAGAGATAACGGCTGGACGTTTTAGTTACACAGTGTTCAGATATTAGGATTTGAGAGTGATGTTTTTGCGCACGTTGTACTGGTTGTACTCAAAGTGATTCCTGCTCAGGTATTTGTGAATGGGAATAATAAGAGACAGGCACTTCTTTCCTGTTTGATGACCAAGAAAAATAACTGCATTTCTAAAATGTTAGATTATACAAAAGGTACCCTATTTAAAGGTTTGATACAAACGTCCCGGTGGTGCATTGGGTCAATGTTAATGCATTAGACTCACCTTTCCCAGGAGTCCTGGGTTCCAGTCTGGGGGGTAGGTGGTGTATTGGGTTAATGTTAATGCATTAGACTTACCTTTCAGTCCTGGGTTCCTGTCAAGGGGGCTCGGTGGTGCAGTGGGTTAATGTACCTGTCAGAACACAAAGGGTATGTCTCCTACCTGATTTAACAATAGATAGTTTGTGTCAACAACCCCTTGAGGATCCTGGACACAAAGGGTTAATGGTTCTGCTAATCAATGGAAATAGAAAAAAAAAAACGAGCTTGGATTGGTCTGCTGTGAAGCGCCTTGGATTCAAATGTGATAATGCAAAACAGTCTGAAAATATGACATGGGGGAAGCAACCTGTATGCAAAGAACTGGTGTCCTGGGTGTCACCTGACTCGGGGGGTTAATGTTAATGCATTAGACCAGCCTTTCACCTTTCTCTGGAGACCTGCATTCCAATATGGGGGGCTAGTTTGAAAAATCATGTGGTTAAAAATAATGTTTAGAACTGTTAATTTAATATTGTAATATAGGTCGTAGCCCTGAATTAGGACTTCATACACTCTTAATAAAATTGGCATTGCAATGGGAATTTAAAAAAAACTATATTTCTAGGAGTTTCATGAAAATTACAACAGACACAGAACACCTTGCAAGTGGATCAAGTTGAGACCAGCCCAATAGCAATGCTTGCCTATCAATGGAAAATCAAGGTGAGCATTGCCTTTGTAAATAACTGCTGCTTTATATAAAATGTTTCATCTGTATATTGCTATGTGCAGTCCCTTCCAACAACTTTAAGGTTACAGTGTGATTTGAGGCCTTTTCTATTGCATTTTAAATGTTTAACACGTATGAATACATTACAGTACCAGCTTTTGGGCAGGTTACCAGAGTGCGCTAACAGTAACAAATGCCCCAGTTTTATTAGAAAGGGCAGATGTAACGTGCCAAGATCAAAAAACACATGGCAACTTGGAGACTCACTGTTTATTCAGTATTTGTATGGTTGTATATTTGACTACACTACTTTTGCTGGAAGTATCATCCATATTATTTTGTGGCATTTAGGGAAGTAGTGTAGTATCTTTGCAAACCTGTATGACACGACTAAATCTCCTCGTTTTCTAAATGAGATGGAGCTGTCATTTCTGCCTCTCCAAAGGACCTACCTATTGTTCAGTTGAGGTAGCCCATTTGGAGGGCAGATGCTACTATTCAGATTAGTCTGTTAATCTGTGCTTCATAGTGTTATTTTCAGGTACGCTGATAAAAGGTGGTACTCGTGCATGCCTAAACAACTTCCAAACAACTTCTGCTTAGAAAGCACGGAGGTGCCCATTCAAATCTGGTACATTATGCTGTTTTCGGTCTTTTTGATCTTTTTAATTTGAATTTATTATATGTTTCCACCATTAAGAAAATAGTATGCAAATATTTATCACATGCAATACATTGGGTCTTGTACAATTTTTCTTCTGCAACTTTGCAGTGGACTTATCATTTTCTCTTGTTCGTCATGAATTGTTTTTTTTTTTTTAGATAAATTTATTGTCTGTTTCCAGTTTAAGTTTTCAAAAAAAAGATGTATAATTAATGGTAAATGTACCTCTGTTTAACAATAGTAAACACATCACATCGCAATTGATTGCACCTGTACTAAAATCTCACAGCGCACCACTTTCAATGTGACAGTGTGCCACTTTTTAACATTACACGGGTCAAGTTTTGGTATGCATACTACATTGTGATGATGTAGCTTACCACTTTATAACACTACACCGGTAGTCCATTTTGAGGGGGAGGCTTTTGACACCATAATAGCCCTTTGCCGTTTGAAAGAGCAGGCTTGGGACTTTCCAAAGACGTATCACGTGTCCAGATCAGACATTCCTAGACAAAACAATTCACCGCAGTCAAGGGATCGCTTCAAAAGAGAGCCCTCCGGGTTCGGTCTATTTTAAAAGGACAGGCATCTAATGAAGTCACACTTGCCTTTATAACGAGTTACTACAGAAAACTACAATTACCAGAATGGTGAGGCATCAAGTCTGTAGGTGTTTTTACGTGCATATAACAGGCACTCATGCACTACAATACCCAGCATACAATACTTCTCAAAGGGCATGCTTGGGGCTGTCCAATGATGTCTCACTTGCCAGGATCACATCTTCCTAGCAAAAAGATACAAAGCAAGGTGACAGCAGCTGAGCTGTTCTAGTACTTGTTTGGTAAAAATGTTAATAAAACAGTTGTTTTTTTATCCAATTTTGCCCCCGGTTCATTTCCTATTGAAGTTTAGTAGTACAGTGGTTTTATTTTGAACAACCAATCATTACAAAAAAAATGTAAGTGATTTTTCTTGGAAATGTATTTTGGTCTGTACCACATATAGTATGTCTGACCCTGTTGATCCATTGTGTGACCTTTCATATATAACACTTGCGTGTACTACACTCAAGCAAGAAGTTATACATGCAAAAATAAAAACAGGACAAAACAGGCCAAAATAGGGCTGAGTGTAAAGAGTTAACGGACAGATGTGTAGAGCACAGGCCCTTTTTAAAATGAACTAATTCATTGCAATGTGCTCTGAGGTATCATTGCTGGTGCCTGTGTATACGAGGCTGCGACTGTGATTAGTAGGGTGTAATGCGTGCCTGTCACAAGCCAGGGTGTGTCTCCTGCCTGCTGCCTCCTGCCTCCTGTCCAGTCTGAATATATGGAAAGCGAAATGCCGTCATATTGTTAGATTCACCATCGACCCTGGCTTGGAGAACATCTTGGGAGCTTCTTGGACTAGCTGGTAAGGAAACTTCTCAATATAATATTGTAGTTATTAGTCTATATCGCAGAACATCGTAACTACAGATACCATACTCTGATAAATAAAATGTTAACATTGTTTAGATTAATATGTATTTGTAAAAAATATAGTTTTAAAAATAATAAATTGACGGATATACCATTTCTGACTAACTTTGTCTATATATGTTAGTTTAGTATATATGTTATTTTAAAAAATAAAATAAAA
The DNA here is from genome assembly GCA_036884735.1 of Huso huso. Classification (NCBI taxonomy): domain Eukaryota; kingdom Metazoa; phylum Chordata; class Actinopteri; order Acipenseriformes; family Acipenseridae; genus Huso; species Huso huso. Next base: position 27,579 of record JAHFZB010000199.1, on the reverse strand, counting down.
CAGATGCACTTTAAACCAAATATTGAAGAAATTAAAACACGCAACAGATTTTAAACTCATTCGAATATTTGTATATCATATGTATATACTTTACTCTTTACAGCTGTGTGATTTTTATTTTGTAATTGGTGTTCCGCGCTGCAGACGGGCAGAGTAGATATGAAGCAAGGTCCGGATAGTTTATGTAAAAATGAATACGTTGTTTTTTTAACAGCACATATAAATAAATAAATACATTTTGGAGATTTTTTTTATATTATTCTTATTATTTTTCATAATCATAAATCTACATTGAAGCCACTGCTTGAGTGATGACGCGGTTGGCATTTACTGTCATAAATCAAGGACGCGTCAACAGCAGCGCCGGTATTTGCATCAAGTGGATAGACGCCAATATCTCAAATGGTTTGAAGTATTTGAGTATCTGTATTGGTTGTTATTTTGAGAAAAAAAGGACGCAAATAGAAAATCGAGCATTTAACATGTTCGCATACACTTGGATTTGAATGTGATTGATAATAATTAGTTTTATTTTCACCGGCATTGTTAATATTTGTGGTTTTTATTATGTTCATTTCGACTGCGATTATTTTATTATTGTATTTATTTATTTTTATTTGTATTTATTTGGCTGGTGAGTGACGCTGTTTCCGTTAGGTTTTAATCACACGTTCTCTAGATCTGGGTTGTAATATTTGAGCTTCTTTACAGGCTGATGTTTTGAAGAAACTGGAGGGACACAAATAGAAAAGCGGATAGTTGATGTGCAGGTTAATACAGCAGCACCTTCATATCGAACGAGCAGGACACAGAGACAGAGAGCAGCTACTCCACTCTCTAGCAGGTTAGCACACATCTAAATGATTCTTCAAATGCATTTAATTTTATTTTTGCATTTAATTTGTTTTTATTTTATTATTCTCATGGTGTTAGATTGGAGACCAGTCTCCACAGAGCAATGGTAAGAGGCAATGGGAGTGTATGATTATTTATTAGTTAGTTTGTTTTGTTTAAGAATCAGCTGCTGTATCAGAATGTATACCCTTATGGAACAAACATATTTTTTATATATACTAGAAAAGTATGATCCTTATACTATTCATATATAGAAATTGGCCTTTTTTATATATTTAATATATATGGGATGTATTTAAAATATATTAGTCTGTAATCCATATATTTATTTTATATTGATTATAGACTAATGAAAATATATGGTGCACTGTATATTTTCAACATATATAATAAGTATATGGATTACAGACTAAGATATATTTAAAATATATCCCATATATATATATATATATATATATATATATATATATATATATATATATATATATATATATATATATAAGTCCTGGGTTCCAGTCAAGGGGCTCAGTGGCACAGTGGGTTAGTGTTAATGCACAATTGAAACATTGGTGATTCTGTACAATATAGCCCAGTAACTGGTCCGCACATAATATACTGGTACTGGTAATAGCAGAATACACACTGAGGCATCAGAGAGCACAATGCATGGACCGTTTGTGCCCCACGACTCAGAGAGAGATAAAAAGAATGATCCTGGGTATCTGTGTCCTCTTCAGACAGGTGAGGGCTTATTCCAGGTGTCTGTGCTCCTGTGCACATCTAGTGAAAAAAATCAGCTTGATTGGTGTTTCCTGCCTAGTAACAGATGATCACTTAGTTCAGCTGACCATTACATAACATACTATCATTACAGTACCATGTGATACTGATACAGTATGTTTATCCCCCTGTATGTTTGTTTTTAAATAAATGCATCTATTCCATCTAAAAATTACCTATGAAATATACTTCTAAAAACTGATATTTTAGTGTTAAATATGTATAGGAAATACTTGGGCCTTACCACAGCATATTATACATCCATGAAAGATTTAGTTAAGTCATCTAAACGGTCATATTTAGTGAAGATAACCATTTGTTTCAACAAATTACTTGTAAAGTGTGACTATTGTATTTGTTCAGAATGTGATAAAGCTGGACTGTGTTCTTATTTTCTTATTGCCATGCCTGCTGAATCTAAAAGCAGCGCTTGTTTTAATTACAATTCACATTGAACCTGCAGGTCCAAGAATCTAATTTAGAATAAGAACAACTATATTTGAAGGTTATATAAAAAACAAACATGTATGTTTAACACACTCTACAGACTGAGAAATGTATTCTAAGTTGTTGAATAATTAAGTTAAACTCATTATTTGTTTTTTTATTGGAGTGAAAGTGTACTTCACTTCACTGGGACCTGTTTACTGAACTATAAGACCCTTTAATATTGAATCAGGGTGGTGTCTGTTTCTGTGCCTCTGATTTGCATGTATAGAGGCTACATACATGATTATAGTAAGAAGTACATTACTAGATTCATGTTTAACAATCAAATCCTTTTGGGAATGAGTTTCGAAAATAAAGCCTGTCTCAATAGTTTGCATAGTATTCATTTATAGGCAGGGTTGTGCATGACAGTGTGGTTTTATTAATGTATAGGGTACATAAGAACATAAGAACAGAAGAACAGAAGAACATAAGAACAGAAGAAAGTTACAAACGAGAGGAGGCCATTCAGCCCATCTTGCTCATTTGGTTGTTAGTAGCTTATTGATCCCAGAATCTCATCAAGCAGCTTCTTGAAGGATCCCAGGGTGTCAGCTTCAACAACATTGCTGGGGAGTTGGTTCCATACCCTCACAATTCTCTGTGTAAAAAAGTGCCTCCTATCTTCTGTTCTGAATTCCCCTGTATCTAATCTCCATTTGTGACCCCTGGTCCTTGTTTCTTTTTTCAGGTCAAAAAAGTCCCTGGCTCGATTGTCTATACCGTTTAGGATTTTGAATGCTTGAATCAGATCACCGCGTTGTCTTCTTTGTTCAAGACTGAATAGATTCAATTCTTTTAGCCTGTTTGCATACGACATGCCTTTTAAACCCGGGATAATTCTGGTTGCTCTTCTGGACGATCCTTTTTGTAGAAAAGGATAGAAGCTACTTGATGAGATTCTGGGATCAATAAGCTACTAACAACCAAACGAGCAAGATGGGCTGAATGCCTCCTCCCGTTTGTAAAAGTTCTTATGTACTTATAATAAGTGCTTTGTCCTTTCCTTGTAACTTAAGTCTGTTTCTTCCATTAGGATTTTAAAAAGCATGCACGCGCACACGCACACGCACACACACATGCGTACACACGCACATGCAGACACCAGGTGGTCAATATTGTAACTGCAGTTTGTTTCTTTCGGATTCTAACCAAAGGAAGTCAATAAAACAATGTCTTCCTGAGAGCAACCCTTTAAATTACATTTATATTTTTTATTGTTTTCATCGCCGATCAAACAGATAGCTTCTGGAATACCGTTATTATAATACACAGCCTATTTTATAAATACACAGCCTATTGCATAAGATAGTTTTGAGTAACTTGAACCTTATATTAAGGTGATTAATAGAAAATCTTCTCTTTCTAATGCAGAGTCTGCTGTGATGGCGGAGAGGGGATTGCTTATCCTTCTGCTTGTAGGTGGGTTTCCTTTATTTCTGTTTTTATCACTATTTTCGTTGATATTTTCCATATTCCCTCTCAGAAAATTTCATGCAGCTCTTAAAGCTGCAGTGTCCCTCAATCACATTGAATCTCAAGCTAACATGTGATTGCTGGGTATGTGTTTACTGCAGTCTTCCATAGGTTACCCTGCTGTGCACTCCACTGCTTCAAAGCAGGCCTTGTTGGCGTTACACTTTGTTTTCATTCTAAAGGTAGTTTCCTCTGCAGCCTCACAAGCCTTCCTGCCACTCTCCCTCTGTGAACTAAACAGACCAGTGAGAGCAGGAGAGCATGATACAGGGAGCTCCATTTTCAAAAGGTGTTTTTTTTATAACAGTATGGAGGGGTGATGTCCAAGCAAAAGCAGCATGAAGAGGAATTTGCTCAGTAGGGGGCGCTCTTCTGTCGTTAACCAATGTCTCAGCATGATTTTAGTAGTGCAGTGAGTGTAATGCAGTGTAATGTAGGCATCGCCTGGGACTGGAAAATAGCGACAGATTATACAGTGTGCTGGTTTACACCCTGTGGCACATGCCTTTTAAAAAGGAGCTGAAAAGCCCTTTGTCCTGTAAACAAGGATACAGACTGTATGGGAAGGTCAGTTTGTCTGTAGGGTCCTCATGCCTGTGTGTGTTAACCAGGGTGCGAAAAACACAAAAGGAAAAATGTTTTGTTATTTTGATCACCGTGTGTATACTGGGATTGTTGGAACTAGGATAACCAGGATTGCTAGTACTGGAAGGAAAAGGGACACATATTGACTCATGACTTGGTGTCGGACTACATAGTCAGATTTACATTGATTTCAGGTAGACAAGATTTCCAAATCATGCCGGATTCCAGAAAAGACAGGTTCTGGATTGTAGAGGGGATCACACTATCAATTACAGAAGGGATTTTGTTGGGACCCAAAAATTATGCCGCATTATTTCGAATAACTTTATAGAAAGTCTGGATTAGACAGGTTTTATTGCATGAGGCTGTAACCCACAATGCTGTGTTCTGTGTGGGGATTAAAGAGCCCCAGTTCTGGTCCGGTTGAACAAGCTGGCTATTCCCTCCAGATCCAGCTGATTTAGTTTTAAACACACCTCTTCCTGAACCGCAGTGTTAAATGAGGACAGGACAGTTCTGAGAATGAGATGCTATCCTGTGTCACTCTATGAATCCTACTCTCTGGATAGCTAGCACTTTTCTTAACAATGTATTGTTTTTTTTAGGATTTTGTGTGCCTGCTACCAACCAGATCAGAAAACATGTGTTTGTGGAAACTGAGATGACCTGGTCTGAAGCTCAGAGCTACTGTAGAGAGAAGCACACAGACCTGGCCACTGTGTGCAGCCAGGAAGAAGCAGAGCAGCTCTTAAATATTATAGGAGATTCTCTCACTGATACTGCCTGGATCGGGCTGTATCATGATGACACTCAGAACTGGCAGTGGTCTAACAGCGATGATGTCATCTACTACTCCAACTGGACAGCAGAGCTCTTCTGTGCTTCAATGAATTCACTGGGAGAGTGGGAGGATCGAGTCTGCAATGAGATTAAAGCTTTCATGTGCTACACAGGTAAAGATCTTGCTGTTTCTATACTGTGAATATGTATTATTATTAAGATGTTTTTGTTTTGTTTTTACAAATTTGATATTTTCCTTTGGGCTTAGAGCCTCTGTGATTTGCTGTTTGTGTTTACAGAGACAAGCAACATCACTGAGAGATACACCCTGATTGAAGAACTGAAAACCTGGACTGAAGCTCAGCAGTACTGTAGAGAACACCACACCGACCTCGTCAGCATAAAGAACGCCAGTGAAAATGCAGACCTAGTGAAGAAAGCGCAGGGCAAGCCCTTCTGGATAGGCCTGTTCAATAACCCGTGGAAGTGGTCACACCAGGGGGATAACTACACATTTCACAACTGGAACACAGGGGAACCAAACAATGCGGGAGGCAATGAGAACTGTGTTGAGATAGGTGTAATGAGTAATCAGTATTTATCCAGAGGTGAATGGAATGATGTGAATTGCAGGTTGATGCTCCCCTTCTTCTGCTTTGACGGTAAGGCTTCCTGTTCAGTCTGTGTTCTTGTTCAGCTCAGTGTTTTTACCCCAGTCTGTGAGCAGGGACTCAGAGGCCCAGTTCATCTGATCCTACAGTAGCTGACTGACCCCTAGAGCAGGGCAGGATGTAGCGTAGAGATCTGAAGAACCAGAAACCAGTCACTATAGGTGCGTTTACACTTACAACTCGGACCAGAGCTGTGCTAGAGTTGATCAGATTAAAAGATTCTTATCATCTGAGCCACCCCGTTCACACTTAAGCACAGACCTAAGCTGGCTTTGGCATTGTATGGGCGTGCATAGCTCCTGAACTGTAGTGTGCCCGATGATGTCATATCGGCTACCCGTTGCACAAAGATATTTCCGCTCCCTGAAACAGAGATGCAGAAGTGTTTCAAGCAACAAGCCTGTCATTTTGTGTCATTTGTGTGTTTCTACTTCAAGGTGGTCGTTCCATCAGAAACAGAGCGCAGCATCAAAAACTTGCATATCGATTCCATCTACTATGTAAATAACACCAGTTTCATTAAATGTCCACTTCCAAAGTCTCTTCTTCAGGGGTATGTGGACATTTAAAGAAACAGGTGTTATTGTAAACATTAACACATCAGCTTGACAACTCTTCTTAGATGTACATCTTCTTGTTTATTTTCTTACACATGAAAAAAATGTATTTTTGCTATTCAACAAAAGTAAGCCTCATTTGTTTAATGACTTCATCGATCAAAATGTACTTTATATAGCACCTTTCATAGTGGAGCGCTTTACAAGATAGTGAGAAACAAAACAAAATACATTAAACAGTGAAAACAATGCATAATACATTATACAGTGAAAAAAATGCAATACATTAAATACAATGAAATACAAGGCATAGTACATTAAATACAAGGCTAGGATGTGAGTTCTAAACATTGTGGATGCGTGTGTCATACAGAATCATAACCTAAAGATACAGTGAAAAATCTGAAATAACAAGTTTGACAACAGCTAATAACTGATATCAGGATTAAAGAGCATGGAAAACAAGAGAGAACAAGTGGGTCTTGAGAGTTGATTTGAAGCGAGCGACTGTGGGAGCTTCAAGCACTAAAGCTGGGCAAGAGAGTTCCAGAGAGTCGGAGCCATGAAGCTAAAAGACTGCTCTCCGAGTGTGGTGCACTTTTTTGGGGGTATAACAAGCAAGCCAGAGACAGAGGACCGCAGCTTGCATGCAGGGACAAAGCGGGTCAGCAGGTTGGAGAGATACTCTGGACCTGTGTGAAGGGCCTTATAGACAAGCAGGAGAATTTTGAAAGTAATCCTGAACTTAACAGGTAGCCAGTGCAGTTGGGCAAGACGAGGGGTGATGTGTGATGTCTTTTATACATCTGGTAAGGATCCTAGCGGCAGCATTCTGAACCAGCTGCAATCGGTTTATGACATGTGACAGTTGACCACTATAGAAAGAGTTGCAGTAGTCAAGTCAAGATGAGACAAATGCATGACAAAGCATCTCCGCATCTGAGAGGATCTTTGAGATGTTACGGAGGTGGTAGAAGGAAGATTTGACCACCGAGGAGATTTGGGCATCAAGGGAGAGGTTACTATCCAGAAGTAGACCAAGGCTTCGTACAGTGGGGGAAGGCAGTAGCAGACAGTTTAGGGAGGTAATATTGAGATTCTTAAGTTGAGTTGAGTTTTCAATCCTACTAGAAGAAGTTCAGATTTGTTAGTGTTGAGCTGAAGAAAACTGGCAGACATCCAGGTCTCGATGTCTTTGATGCAAGGTGAGAGCCGAACCATGGCAGAGGGACATCCAGGGTTGAGTTGTAGGTTGAGCTGGGTGTCATCTGCATAGTAGTGAAACATGAGGCTATGTTGGTAGATGTTGAAGAGAAGAACAGACCCTTGAGGGACACCGCAAGTGACCGGGTTTGCGTCAGCACTGCTTCCATCATAGAAAACAGACTGCATGCGTCCAGATAGGTAAGAGGACAGCCAGGAGAGACAGCCAGAGGTCCCAGCATAGCTAAAAGAAACATCTACGCCTTTCAGTTGTGTCCGTTCTCCCCCCAGAACTCAAGTTTATTCACCAGATACTAACATCACATCACAGTACTATCAAAGATACAATAACTCCTTTCAATAATCAAAAGATTTCCATCTTGGGAAAAACACAGTCTTTTGTTTAAAAGTGAAGCGCTTTAAGAAGTTGAACATATATATATAACATATATATATATATATATATATATATATATATATATATATATATATATATATATATATATATATATACACACACACACAGTACTGTGCAAAAGTTTTAGGCAGGTGTGAAAAATGCTGTAAAGTAAGAATGCTTTCAAAAATAGACATGTTAATAGTTTATATTTATCAATTAACAAAATGCAAAGTGAGTGAACAGAAGAAAAATCTACATCAAATCAATATTTGGTGTGACCACCCTTTGCCTTCAAAACAACATCAATTCTTCTAGGTACACTTGCACACAGTTTTTGAAGGAACTCGGCAGGTAGGTTGGCCCAAACATCTTGGAGAACTAACCAGTTCTTCTGTGGATTTAGGCAGCCTCAGTTGCTTCTCTCTCTTCATGTAATCCCAGACAGACTTGATTGTGTTGAGATCAGGGCTCTGTGGGGGCCATACCATCACTTCCAGGACTCCTTGTTCTTCTTTACGCTGAAGATAGTTCTTAATGACTTTCGCTGTATGTTTAGGGTCGTTGTCATGCTGCAGAATAAATTTGGGGCCAATCAGATGCCTCCCTGATGGTATTGCATGATGGATAAGTATCTGCCAGTATGAGCCTAGAGGAGCATGGTGGGGAGAAGCAGGCAGGTCGAGGGGTGAGAGGGCAAAGGGAGTCGAAGCAGGAGGTGAGGGACGATAAAAGGTTGGAGGTAGCCGAGTCAACAGAGAGTTTGGAGAAGGAGTTGATAGAGGGGAGGTGCGAGAGAGCAGCAGAGGAGAATACAGAGGGGGAGAGAGAAAGGCGGATTTGATGAAAGGTGACAGAGGGGGTTGGTGGAGCAGGAAGGAATGGAAGCGACAGAGAGAAGGAGATAGTGGTGATCAGAGATATCGAGAGGAGATATCAGAGATATCGAGAGGAATTGGGGGGAAGCAGTCCCTAGTGAAGACAAGGTCCAGTTATTTTGGGAGTGGGTTAAACAATGTTGATGTTGTGCATTGTATCAAGCTGCTCTCTTCCCTTATGGATATTAACACCCGAGCCTCTTCATCGCTCCAGCAAATGTAAGTGGAGGATGGACACAGGTTTTGATCAGACATAACTAGGACAAATTGCATAGGAGTATAGTTATGCACATTTAAACTTAGTACTTAGTAGTACTTTAAAATAAAGTCTTTTTGACAGTTGTTTGGAAAGCTATTTGCAAGTGTATTCTGAAGTACTGTACAGTAGCTGTAACCACCTGAATTCACAAGCCCACGAAGCAGTTTATCAACCATTTTTAGTAACAGTTTTAAACAGAGATTTAGTAAATGCAATCTGTATGATACTTTGCAAATGCATTTAATCCATGGCATGATTAGCATTATGCAAAGTTTTAGGGAACACTGAGAAAAAAGTGGGGTTATCTGCAACATCAATCTGATAAGGAAAATACTGCAAACAAAAAATGCACTTTCCTGCTGCCATCTTTGGACCATGGTAACTTACGTACTCCCATGTGGCTTTAGGTAAGGCACTTGAGTGAGCTAATTAACATTTTCACGAGAAACTCATGCTTCCGTGTGTTAGTGGATGTTGATTTCACGAGCATTTCTTTGATTCTCACGGGTAAATGAGACTTTGCCATTAAAATAGTATGATCGTTTTTTGGGCCATTTTCACGAGCTTTCCCTGCCAACATGCACACACATTGCCAATTCATGAGACAAACCACTCATGTAAACTGGCCCAACGTTGACATTGCCCACGAGTGTACATGGCAAACGTGAGCCGTCTCAGGGACTGCTGTCTTCACAGCACAGCAAAACCAGACCAAAGCCATCGCAGAGCCCCCTCTGGAGCAGGACACTTTTAGGACAGCTGGACATGGATGAAACCTTGGCTGGACCTGTGCCAGCTGTGTTTACATGACAAATAAAAGATATCTCGGAGTCGGCTTAAAGTGGCTCGTGTAAACGGGGTACAAGGAGCGGCTACCCCTCATTGTTACACACAGGAGAGACAAGTGCTGAAAATACATTCTAGTTTTGTATTTAAAAACATTGATCCCTTCAGGATGAATGAGACAGCATGTCATTGTGAGCATTGCCCTGGTGGAGACAGCAGCACAGACACAGTTTCATTAAAATACATTTTTTTTACAGAAGCAGACCCCACAAGCCTCCCCTCCACTCCGGTCTCTCAAGGTATGGAGTGTAATAATTCAGTGTGATTCATAACCCACAGCAGGAATCTGGCTTTGTTAGAAACTTTCTTTTTTCTCATTTTCTTTTTACAAAAGCAGAATCCTCAAGCCTCCCCTCCACTCTGGTCTCTCAAGGTAAGTGCAGTTTGTGGAGCGCAGTTTGTTTTAACTGTTTAATTTGATGGTGAGTTTCTCATTCAGACTGAAATGCTGCATCTCATTGTCAGCATTGCCCTGGTGGGGCAGCAGCACACACACAGTTTCATTGAATCACATCTTCTTACAGATCCCAAACCTTCAAGCCCTCCTTCAACACCAGTCACTAGAGGTATGGAGTGGAATCAGTTCAGTGTGATTCATAACCACAGCAGGAATGTGGCTTTGTTATAAAGTCCTCAATTATTTGATATATTATAACTTATTTTATTTCTCTTACGGATCCAAACCCACCTTCTGCACACTTTTTTTTAAACGTATTTATTGATTTAATTATTTTGTTCTTATTGATTCATCATTTTATTATTATTATTTAATTATTTTCAACAGATCCAACCCCTCTGAGTCGCTTTCTACACGGCCTCTAAAGGTATGGAGGAAATCAGATCAGTTTGAATAACAACCCATTGCAGGTTCAGAGTATTTTACTGTTGATCTCTATCATAAACACACCAAACTTCTTAAATACATTTTAAAAACGTTATTTGATTTCTCAATATTTTATTTTGTATTATCTACGGGTGCAACACGTTAAATATTTAGGCGATGGTGAGTGTGTTTTCCTTTGATAATAATTCCAGTGTATATTACATTAGTTACTGGTGCAACTCTCTATTAAGGCTTTTGAGTGTGTGTTTTAATTTTATATTAAACTGACTACAGCAGTTTTTTCAACCTTTTAAAAAATAATATATATATATATATATATATATATATATATATATATATATATATATATATATATATATATACCCCACACCCTGATACCACAACCACCAAATGTGATCATTTCTACAGATCCACAGGACACCACCATTGTTCAGTCTGACTCTCAGAACTCTCCAACCACCGGGCCAGCCGCTTCCCAAACACCAGATGGAGGAGAACAATCCCAGCAGCCTTCCACGATGGGCGGCACCTCTCCTCGAGCCAGCTCCCCTGGGCACTCCAGCTCCTGGCTCTCTGGCACTTCACCCGCAGTAACAGGTGGGTACCGTGTCGTAGGGTGCAGTGAAACCAGACCTTCGTAGCCTAAACTGACCAATAATCTGAACCACACAGCTCTCAGAATGAAATGCAGACTGAAGCTGGATTTCAACAAAGCTGCATTTGGATGAGCTGAATTAGTGACTGTATTCATTATTAGTTTTATTTATTATTATCATTGTTATATCTTTTACCAGTCACTCCAATCCCTGAGGAGCTCCACCTGATCTCTGACAGTATGGTCTGGCCGGAGGCTTGGCAGTACTGCAGGGATCACTACACTGACCTAGTGAGCCTCACAAGCCTGGCTGCACAGAACAGAGTGTCGGAGATCGTCAGGAACAGCACTGCGTCGCGATTCTGGATCGGCCTGCACAGAACCGTTGTGTATGATAACTGGTACTGGGTTGCTGGTAAGGATAAGAGGGCCCCCCTAAACTACACTAACTGGGCCCCTGGGGAGCCCAACAATCCTTACTATGAGCACTGTGGGGAGATGGTGCTGGGGGAGGATGGGGGGGCTGAGTGGAATGATCTGTGCTGCTATGAAAAGCTCCCCTTTATCTGTTTCAAAGGTTAAAAACACATCTGAAAGGTTTTATAGCACTGGTTCTCAAAAATTCTATAGTATAAAGTCACTTTAGTCAAAAATAAAAAGCGATTTACAAAAACGTTATAGAAATATCTGAGCCTAAATTTTGTTGTATAAACGTAGCATGCGTGAATAATAAAGCAAAACAAAATCTTGTATGTGACAGAGTTTGGCAATGCCAGAGTCCTGTAGATGAAATTTCTGTGTAGCAATCTTAAAGGAGCAATAATTAATTATGAAAGACTTATTGAGGCTGATTGTGAGGAAGTGAGGTGGGGAAGCATTATACTGTTGCACAGGCTTCAGTGCACAATGCTTGTCTTATGGTCTTCATTGTACAGTGCAACACTAATATGATTCACCTCCTTATAATCAGCATTGAGGAGTCTTTTCAGAAGCCATTGTCCTCCACTTGTTTTTTTTAATTCAGGATACGCAGCTATTTAAAATGCCAGGCTGTAGATATACTGCTGCATCCTGGTACCTCTGCTGTAGGTCACTGGGTCTGATTGAGGCCGGACCATTGGAGAGAGTTTGAACTGCAATACATCCTATAGGATGTATTGTTAAGAGGGAAGTAGAGAGGGTGAAAGGGTCTTATTTAATATTTGTCTAATTTCTGCTTTTTGCCTTTAAAAAAAAGATTATATAATATTTAAGTAGGTTTTACACATTTAAATAATGCTTACATATTTCAGTAGTATTTAAAACATTTGAACTTGTTAAATTAGTTTTTACATATTTAAGAAGGTGTGTCTGTAGTTGGGTCCTGGATATTGTCATCAGCACCAGTATAACAAAATCAAAAGAAAATTTTTATTTTCCTTGTTTGCACTTTTGTGTTGCTTCATTGAGCTACAGCAGAGCGGACATTCATACCCCCCTGCTGCTGCAGGTAGTCGCAGGAGTGTGTCTGTTTAGAGAACATTATTAGAGTGACACGAAGAGGGAGGGAGGAAGCTTGTGTGCCAGCCTGCCTGCCTGCAGCTGAAACTACCTGCCTCTAGGGAATATACCCAAACTGGACAGCCAACAGGGCCTGGTTTCTGATGATGCAGATTGCACCTAATGCTAATCTGTGTTTGAATGTAGTTAATAGGCACACTGTAATCATATTTAACTAACCAAAATAGAAACTACGTTATGTACCGAGTGAGTCTCTTCTGTCTATGTATATTCTGTATTGCTGAATATATTGATAGTCTGTATTTTTTGCTGGTATAAAAATAAAAAAATGATTTGGTCTGAATTTGTCTTTTGTTTGTTTGTTTGTTTGTTTCTCTAATTATAACAAAACCTGAAATGTATTTCATTATGAACTACACATTTTTAGTCCCAGAAAACTGTTATATAGTAGCTAGCCTGCATACAAGATGTCTGGGGTTATACTACCATCTACTTGGTAAAAAGGTATGGTGTGCTATGGATATTTACAATTTGAAACATAAACTGAGATGCAAATATATTATTCTGAAGAAGCAGGAGTTCTGAAGCTGTCTCACACAAGGAGAAGGTAACGAGAGCCTATTGTTAATACGTCAAGATAACAAGAAAAAGTATGCATAAGTAAAATTATTAATGAGTATTATGATGATGGCGCTGATTAGTATTAATAATCGTAGCAGCTGTAGTAAATCAGCTGAACACATTAGATTGATTTATGAGGAAGAAGGAAAAAATGCACAACAATTCAAGAATAAAACATGAAAATAACTGAATCACGAATGAGCAGTCTGTGTTTTGCCGCATTCGGGTTTCTGGTGACGATGATAAATCAGTAAAAATGAAGCTGTCGTGATTTATGTGTCATCAACAAAAAGAAAAGAATTACAGCCTGATGGTTTGTAATCCACATGCAATTCTCCGGTGGCCCCCCAGGGTTGCCGCTGGGGTTCGTAATCCACATGCAATCCCCCAGCGGCCCCCCAGGGTTGCTGCTGGGGTTCGTAATCCACATGCAATCCTCCGGTGGCCCCCTAGGGTTGCTGCTGGGGTTCGTAATCCACATGCATTCCCCCAGTGGCCCCCTAGGGTTGCTGCTGGGGTTCGTAATCCACATGCAATCCCCCAGCGGCCTCCCAGGGTTGCTGCTGGGGTTCGTAATCCACATGCAATCCCCCAGCGGCCCCCCAGGGTTGCTGCTGGGGTTCATTTTCCATAGTTTACAGTACAGATGAGTTAGGGCAGCAAACCAGGCAAGTTCCACATTGTCCTTCATATCCAGAGGTGTGTGTGGGACGGGGGTTACACTGATCAATGTGTTATTATGCAGTTACTAGAAAGGAATGTTACGTAGTAATAAACGTTACCTGACACAAAAGCAGTTCAAGCATATCCACATTTGTTTTACTGCGCAATAGAGGTTGGTAATACGCTTGTAGATCCTGCATCTATAAATAAACTTTGAATGAGCTAGACTGAATCAAATGAATCTTTTTCTATTTCTTACATTTCATTATTTGTAATATGTGTTGGTATAACAATTGTTTGGGGGCTAACGCGAATCAAGTTGAAAGCGTACTTTCTTTGCTCTCTTTTAATAATATGTGTATTTAAAATACCATCTCAACTTGATTAGAGGTAACCAAACTATTATTATTATTATTATTATTATTATTATTATTATTATTATTATTATTATTATTATTAATGTATGTAGCAGACTTTCAGGGTGGATTGCAGCGTACCAAAGTTAGTCCACTTGATGCGTCTAACTCGTGGATTAAGCAGGTTTAAGGTTTAGCGAAGTGGGATCTCCCAGGGCTGGTCTCGTAAGATCTGGCACAGAGTCGAGAACCCTGTTCTCCTGAGCCACAGAGGGGCCACAAGGAGAACTGTCGCTTCCTCTAACCGGACATTCGCCAAGAAGGCTGGGAGCAACGGTATTGGTGAGAACGCATAGACGAGTGTTCTGGGCCATTCGTGCGGAGGTTGGAGGATATCCTCCACCATCTCAGGGCTGCTGAGCACGTGCAAGACATTGTCAGACGACGGTGTCTGTCGCGCTTCGGGTGTAAATGGAATGCATTGAGCCACACTTGGAGCGGGCACATGAGTAGTAGAGCCAGCTCTATGGCTGATATGGTTGCGGCCATCAGACCCAACAGTTTTTGGAACTGTACTAAGGGATCTGCGATCCTGTTGAGCGGTGAGACAACCCTAAATATCTCCTACGCACCGTGCGTTCGTGCACTAGAGCTGTAACACTTTGAGTGCGTGCATCGAGCATCGCGTGCATCGAGTACCGTGCGATACCGTGTCCGTGCACTGGCACTGTAGCGCTGGGCACCGTGCGTACCGAAATACCAAAGTACCAAGGGCTGTGTGTGCACCGAGGGCAGCTATGCAATGGCGCCTACCCTAACCGCGTGGTCACACACCTGGTCAGCGTGTAGCATACACCAGGGAGACACAAGGGCCGAAGCCACGGCGCTGAGTTGAAGGCAGACAGCAAAAAACACGGTAGAAACAGATGGGGGAGAACACACTGTTGCTTGTTTAGCAGGCCCGACTCACCGAGGTGGGCGGGGCTACGCAGCCGGCGAGGTCTATTCTACAGCGGGATGAATGTAAACAGAGCTTAAAATCAATTACAATAAAATGGCTCAAAATAAACAGTTTCAGACTACAAGGTTTTGAGGATCCTGGATACAGAGGGTTAAAGATTCTGCTCTTCACTGTGGCGCCTTTGATTCAAATGTGATAATGCAAAACAGTCTGGAAATATGACATGTTTGCAAATCAAATCTGGTGTCCTGCCTTTCACCTGGCTCAGGGGGGGCGGGGGGTGGTTAATGCACTAGACCAGTGCTTTTCAACCCCAGTCCTCAGGAACTCCACTGTCTTCTGGTTTTCAACCCCAAGCTCTCACTTACTTAATTAGACCTTTTGAATTGTTCTCAGCTCCTAAAAAGCTGCAGCTTTCAAGTTATTTATAACATTTTAAAGTTGTGTTGAAATATTGAACTATTTAAGAGCTGAAAACAATTAAAAAAGGCCAAATTAAGTTATAAGTTCAATTAAGGGTTTAGTTAAGTAATGGAGAGCTCAGTTGGACACAGGGGTCCCTGAGGACCGGGGTTGAAAAAACCACTACACTAGACTAGCCTGACACCTTTCTCTGGGTTCTGGGTTCCCAATCAGGGGTCTAGGTGGTGCAGTGGGTTCATGTTAATGCACTAGACCAGCCTTTCACCTTTACCTGGAGTCAGTGCCCTGGTGCAAGACTGTAAAATAGACCACCCAAAAAAAGGAAAAAGAAAAAAAGCTGCAGAAGCTGCAGCACAACCTAAAGAAACTTTTGAAAATAAATACATCAGCAGCAAAACATGTTAAGATGACTGTGAACAAGACAATAATCAATCAAGTCACAGTATATCCAAACATTTTAAGAAATCAATTATGTAATGAGATGAATCGATTTGATTAATAACTAGGTTTATTTAATATTGAAACATATTAATAGCGTCAAATTAGTCACAAAATCATATTAATCATAGGCATCCAGTTGGATTTTTAAATGAATGGTAATGCGAAAAGTTAGTATGAAAAAAAGCGCCTGCATCTCAAACTTAGTCCACAGTATAAATGCTTTCAATACAAACTCATGAGCGAAAACATCATTCTATGAACACACTTAACAAATGAATATCTCAAAAGCATATCATTTTTTAAATAGTGAATTTTACCATCTGTTGTAAATGTTAGTTTCACATCTGCCAGCAGAACAATCACATGACCTGAACACCCCTTATGGAACAAACATATTTTTTTAATATATGGTAGAAAAAGTATGATCCTTATACTTTTCATATATAGAAATTGGCCTTTTTTATATGTTTAAAATATATGGGATATATTTAAATACATTTTTAGTCTGTGATCCATATATTTATTTTATATGGATTACAGACAAATGAAAATATATGGTGAACTGTATATTTTCGTCCCTTGAACCTCCCTGACACTAGCTCTGCAGTGGTGGTGCAGTGGGTTAGTGTTAATGCACCTGAAGTCCTGGGTTCCAGTCAAGGGGTTCTGTGGCACAGTGGGTTAGTGTTAATGCACCTGAAGTCCTGGGTTCCATTCAAGGGGTTCAGTGGCACAGTGGGTTAGTGTTAATGCACCTGAAGTCCTGGATTCCAGTCAAGGGGGCTCTGTGGCACAGTGGGTTAATGCACCTGTCAGAAGCCAGAGGGTATGTCTCAACCTCTTGGTTTAACAACAGATAGTTTGAGTCGACAAACACCTTGAGGGTCCTAGATGCAAGGGTTAAAGCTTCTGCTAATCAATGTAAATAGAAAAAGAACGAGCGAACAGCTGGTGTGCTGTGAGCGCCTTGGATTCAAATGTGATAATGCAAAACAGTCTGAGAATATGACATGGAGGAAAGCAACCTGTATGCAAAGAAAACTGGTGTCCTGGCTGTCACCTGACTCTGACTCAGGGGCTAGTTGCAAGATTGATTTAGTTAATGCACTAGACCAGCCTTGTAACGCTCTTTGGAGGCCCGGGTTCTAATCTCGGGGTCCAGGTGGCGCTGTTAGATTAATGTTAATGCTCTAGACCAGCCTTTCACTTCTCTCTGCAGGCCTGGGTTGCAATATTAATGCACTACACTAGCCTAATACACTGACTGCTGCAGTGGGTTCATTTTTGATACGCTAGACTAGCTTTCTCCCTTTCTCTGGAGGCCTGGGTCCCAATTTCAGGATCTGGGTGGCACAGCAAAGAAGGGTAATGCTAATTTACTAGATTTGACTTTTACATTTCTCTGGCAACCTGGTCACAAATACCTAGACCCCAGAGAGACAAAGTGGACAATATGGGGGGCTCGGTGGTGCAGTGGCTTCCTTTCACTTTTATTTTTTATATTTAACAAAACATTAATATATATATATATATATATATATATATATATATATATATATATATATATATATATATATATATATATATATATATATATATATATATACAGTGTGCAAAAGTTTTAGGCAGGTGTGAAAAAAATGCTGTAAAGTAAGAATGCTTTCAAAAATAGACATGTTAATAGGTTATATTTATCAATTAACTAAATGCAAAGTGAGTGAACAGAAGAAAAATCTAAATCAAATCCATATTTGGTGTGACCACCCTTTGCCTTCAAAACAGCATCAATTCTTCTAGGTACACTTGCACAAAGTCAGGGATTTTGTAGGCATATAGTCAGGTGTATGATTAAACAATTATACCAAACAGGTGCTAATGATCATCAATTCAATATGTAGGTTGAAACACAATCATTAACTGAAACAGAAACAGCTGTGTAGGAGGAATAAAACTGGGTGAGGAACAGCCAAACTCAGCTAACAAGGTGAGGTTGCTGAAGACAGTTTACTGTCAAAAGTCATACACCATGGCAAGACTGAGCACAGCAACAAGACACAAGGTAGTTATACTGCATCAGCAAGGTCTCTCCCAGGCAGAAATTTCAAGGCAGACAGGGGTTTCCAGATGTGCTGTCCAAGCTCTTTTGAAGAAGCACAAAGAAACGGGCAACGTTGAGGACCAGAGACGCAGTGGTCGGCCAAGGAAACTTACTGCAGCAGATGAAAAGACACATCATGCTTAGTTCCCTTCGCAGTCGGAAGATGTCCAGCAGTGCCATCAGCTCAGAATTGGCAGAAAACAGTGGGACCCTGGTACACCCATCTACTGTCCGGAGAAGTCTGGTCAGAAGTGGCCTTCATGGAAGACTTGCGGCCAAAAGCCATACCTCCGACGTGGAAACAAGGCCAAGCGACTCAACTATGCACGAAAGCACAGGAACTGGGGTGCAGAAAATGGCAGCAGGTGCTCTGGACTGATGAGTCAAAATTTGAAATATTTGGCTGTAGCAGAAGGCAGTTTGTTCGCCCGAAGGGCTGGAGAGTGGTACACGAATGAGTGTCTGCAGGCAACAGTGAAGCATGGTGGAGGTTCCTTGCAAGTTGGGGATTTGGTCAGAATTAATGGTCTCCTCAATGCTGAGAAGTACAGGCAGATATTTATCCATCATGCAATACCATCAGGGAGGCATCTGATTGGCCCCAAATTTATTCTGTAGCATGACAACGACCCCAAACATACAGCAAAAAATCATTAAGAACTATCTTCAGTGTAAAGAAGAACAAGGAGTCCTGGAAGTGATGGTATGGCCCCCCACAGAGCCCTGATCTCAACATCATCGAGTCTGTCTGGGATTACATGAAGAGAGAGAAGCAACTGAGGCTGCCTAAATCCACAGAAGAACTGTGGTTGTTCTCCAAGATGTTTGGGCCAACCTACCTGCCGAGTTCCTTCAAAAATTGTGTGCAAGTGTACCTAGAAGAATTAATGCTGTTTTGAAGGCAAGGGTGGTCACACCAAATATTGATTTGATGTAGATTTTCTTCTGTTCACTCACTTTGCATTTTGTTACTTGATAAATATAAACTATTAATGTCTATTTTTGAAAGCATTCTTACTTTACAGCATTTTTTTCAACCTGCCTAAAACTTTTTGCACAGTACTGTATATATATATAGAGAGAGTTTTCTTTTTGTAACTATCTTATTTCTTCTACTCATAAAAAGAAAACGCTATGCCACACATCCTCCCCCCCAAGTGTGCAACACTGACCGGCCATTCCAAGGCCACCCCCTCCCCTAAAACACAACCACCCACCCTTGAGTCCACCAATGTCCCTTTTCGCCTCATCCACGGGCGGACTTGAGGGTGGGTCGGTCCATGTTCCGGCCCCAGCCAGGTAGGGACATCGCACCGCGGCGAGGGACACCACTGGTTTGTCAGGGGCGACCGGAGCGACAACCGGGGCACTGGAGGCTGCAGCGGCGGGCAGAGGTGTAGCGGCGTCCAATCGCCCAGGGGAGCGAAGCAGTGACCAGGGGAGCCCAAGCGATGTCTGGGAGCAGCGCAGCGTTGCCTTGGTGCTTGGGGGAGCAGAGCAGGAACCAGGTGGAGAACTGTGACCGGTTCTGCAGACTCTCCTGGCTCCAGGTCTAGTGTAGGGAGTTCCAGGCAAACCGGAAGGGTGTCCAGGAGGCAAGGGACTGCATACAGCGGCGCCGGACTGGACCGCAGGGGTGGTGGTCAGGGCTGTGGTGGAGGTGGGCTCTTCCTCCTTCCCCTCTAACTCAGCCACGGCAGCTCCTCCCCTCTGGCTCGGGCGGCAGCAGCAACCACTCTGGCTCGGGCGGCAGCTCCCCACTCCCCTCTGGCTGGCCGGCAGCTCCACCCCTCTGGCTCTGGGGACTGCAGCTCCTCCCCCCCGGCTCGGGCGGCAGCTCCTCCCCCCGCTCGGGCGGCAGCAGCTCCTCCCCTTCCGGCTCGGGCGGCGGCAGCTCTCCTCTCTGGCTTTCGAGCGGCAGCTCCTCCCCTCTGGCTCGGGAGACTGCGAGCTACCCTTGCCTGCTCCCACTTCTGGAGCAGCAGCTCCAGCTTAGGGTGGCCCGGCTCTGGTATCCCGTTCTCCTGTCTCCATCTCTTGGTTGCTCTCCGCTGCCTGCGGTCATCTCCTCTCCTCTGTGGACTTTTTGAGAGTCCTTATCAGCTCTGCAATGTCCATTATTCTCAACTGTGCTGGTCTGTAGGGCTGAGCACCGCTGCCACCACGTGTAACATGAGCCTTGCGGCTCGGGTTCGTTAGCCCTTTAAAAAATCTTGGCACACAGCAGACTTTGATTTTTCAGCGCTTATGCCCAATTCTTTTAATTAAACACAAAATAAACAAACGAAAATAAACAATAAACACAAAACAAAAATAAACACTTGGCTCTTTTGAGCATTAACTACACGTGACAATGACCCTCACTAAATACCGGAACACAAAACCACACATTTTACCGTGGGGGAGGATTTCAACCCTCCGCACTGTGCCACAGCTATTAAATACAGTTTTCTTAGAAGTGCGATTAGCGGGCTGTCAGAGTTTTGATTTGGTCCCAGCCTATGTATCGAAACGCGTTCTGTTTGTTTCTTGTTTTGTTTAAATAAATAATAAAAACATAACAGGAATCTGATGCTTAATATTCGCAGTCAAGTCTGAAAGAAGAAGAGATTTTTGAGTGTGCGACCAGCCTCGTCTCTATGAGCGGCATCGAGGAAAGCATACATGGTTGACATCATTGCTGTCAGCTTTTTTTTTTAACTCTACAGAAACATTAGTATAAAGTGTCTTATGGTCGACACCTTTTTGGAAAAAAAACTTTGCTGCACATGAATGCCTTCAAGATTATATATATAGATTTAAAACACGAAATCTAAGTAATTAGAAGTCCAATATATCTAATTAGTGACTGACCAATAAAGCAGAGAGAGCTCACCTGTCAGGGTGCAGCAGTCAAAAGGGTCCCTGCCTCCTGCCAGAGTTTATAAATGAAAGGAGGGGACCCTTTCTGAGTGCTGCACCCCAATACTACCGGCTGATCGGTCACTAACTTGATACAAAGAAATGTTTAAAATACATTTGTATGAAACACACATTTATAGTATTAGATTTTATGCAGGGACAATACTTTGGATTTCTGTGCCTTTCACGGACAGATTTGTTAAGCATCCCTTTTAAATGAACTAATGCAATGTGCATCATTGCTGGTGTCTGTGTATAAGCCTGTGATTGTGATTATAATGCGTGCCTGTCACAAGCCAGAGGGCGTGTCTCCTGCCTCCTGCCTCCTGTCCATTCTCAATATGAAAAGCGAGATGATGTCATTTTGTCACTTTCACCATCGACACTGGAGAGGAGAACACCTTGGGAGCTCTTGGACTAGCTGGTAAGGAAACCTCTCAATATAATCTCTTATTGCTCTATATCGCAGAACATCCTAACCACAGAACTGTAAAGAATGAAGAAATATCTGACGGCATGTTTTATGTTTTTATATTTAGATCCATGCTTTATAGTTACATACGATACTGTAATACTAAGTTAACATTATCTAGAGTGATATAAAACAACAATAATAATAATAATAATAATAATAATAATAATAATAATAATAATAATAATAATAATAATAAAGAAGATGCACTTTCCTTGAGTTTCTTTACTGTTTACTGTTTTGAAGAAACTGGAGGACATAAATAGAAAAGCAGACATTTAACATGTTCATAAACTTGCACATGGATGTGCTGTATTATTATTATTATTATTATTATTATTATTATTATTATTATTATTATTACTGGTGTAGTGTCAGAAAGTGGCATCATCAGAATGTGGTACCAAAACTTGACCCGTGTAACATCAGAAAATGGTGCGCTGTCAGTGCTGTGATTGGCTACTGCAAAAATCACTACAAACAAGACGAGAGTCATATATGTTTACAGTGTTAATAACCCAATGTGCTGCTTGTCAGTTAAAAGTCACATACAGTTGCAAAATTGTGAAAAGAAAACTTTAAGGTCCAAACTCAGTACATGGTACCCGTTCAGAGGGGCTTATCCTTGTTTTCTGCTCGACCAAGCGCAGTACCACGCTGTACCGCTTCTTAACGCGTGCACCACAAAATAACCTTACACCTGTATCATTAATAGTAATAACAATATAACAATTGTGCTTTTTATGTTCATATATAAAAAGAAACTTGCAGCTGCACTGTTGACTGTTAAAAGTATTCTTTTTATTATACATTTTTATTTTATATACACTTTTTTCTTTCCTGTGAAGATTATTGTTATTATTATTGTTTCATATTTTTTTCTTAGTCATTTTGTATTCGTTATTTTAAGAGAGTTATTATCTTGTAAATAATCATTGATTAGTAGATGCATTGGTTACAGTGAAAAGAAGGACCCCTTTTGCCTTGCACCTATAATGAGCATCAAAAGAAACGCATCACTTATATTTGGATCAAATTCACTAGATGTGATTGAAAATGACAAACTCTGTTTTAGAGCAGGTGCAGTGACTTTTTATTGTGCTGATTAACAATTGACATTTTACTGTCTGAAGTTATGGGGCGGGGATACTGTGAAAGTCACAGGCTCGTGGCGTGTGTGGCCAGCGTTGGAAGCAATACAAGCAGTGCATCTGCGACGCATGCTTTGCACCAGGTTTCAGATGCTGTCTTGTGGAATCCTGGCCCATTCCTCTTGTAGTGCCTGGATAAGCATCTGCCAGTTCAGTGGGCTCTGAGACCTAGAAGCCACCCGTCTCCCAGTTCATGGCCTGTCATTGACAGAGTGTGTCTGATTATATCGTCTCGCCGGTTTGAAATTACTGGCTGTGAGCACCCAAGACCATGAGCCACAATGTACGCTGCCCCAGTCCAGCCTCCAAGACGTGGCATATTGGTGTTTTTCTGTGATTTTCTTTATTGCTTTTATTCAAGCTTGCAATTCAACAGCTGAAATCACTCCATATCCAGTGTCCAATCAACTATCTCACTAATTAGGTGATTAAGTACATATGCTTCAGTCATAGTCACTCCAAACGTGTCATGGACAAGGATGAATGATCAAGTGAAAAACAAACATTCATGTATTTGGACTTCTGTCTCGGCACAATCTTGTTTGACGCGGCATCGATGGGCACTGCATCATGGGTTATTCTTACTGTCCTTTAGGAAATACAATCCCAAGTGACGGAGCTCATCACAGACAACAGCAATGTAGCCTGGCTTTCCTCATCGTATCCGGTGAGTTTCACTGTGCTGTACTGATCATCACATTCAGATGATCACATTTAATAGACTGATTCTGCTAGTTGTGTAAGAAAGTATTCTTGATTTAGAAGAGCTACAAACATGAAGGAATGGATCTTCAGGCTACGCTTGTTGCACCATTCACTGTTGCACTATTCAACTGTTGCACCATTCATTTTAAAAAGTCTGTTTTAAATCAGGACCCTTTACAGCACGTTTAGATGCTTTATTGCCTGAATGGATCCTGTCAAAAGCGCAGCCCGCTTTATTATCCAGTGGCCTGAATATTTTGACTCCTGTTGTGTTTTTGTTGTTGTAGCCTGCACCTTGATCGGGGCCCCTCAGTCTGCTGTCCTCAAAGAAGATGCCACGTAAGTCAGAGATGTAATGACCTGGGACCAAGCTCGCCAACACTGTCAAAGTAATTCCACTGATCTGGTTAGTGTTCCCAGTGATGAGGAAAAGCAGGCAGTCAAGGCACTGATTTCCGGTCTCAGAGTACGTTTTGGTTGGGTCTCTTGAGAAACACAGTCAGCTCGCTTTGGAATGGTCATCCGTGTGGCCTTCAATACAGCAAATGGCTGAGTTGGGAACCAGATGCTAATGGAGAGTGTGGAGCCATGATTCCCACCGGAGAGTGGGGAGCTGAACCTTGTGCTGACCTTCACAGCCGCCTGCTTGGCAGGTAAGGAAAATTGATTTCTGAACAGAGTATCCAACTTGTTAGTTATTTTTGATATTGCGATATATTTTTTATGATGATTACAGTCCTGTAGTTTAACATCACAATGTTCCAAAACATTGATTCTTTCAAACAGTCCTTTAGTGACCTCTTTGAAGTAGAATGCAGGGGCGTGATGGAACGCGTCATGGAAATATCTGGATGGAATGATCAGCACGTTTAGTGTATTGATACTGGAGTTTTGAAAAAAAATACCATTAAGAAAAACTAAATGTACGTTTAAAATAAAGTGCACTGTTGTTATAAGTAGTTTGTTTATGCTACTAATATTACTTATTACAAAACTAAACATGTACACAAGAAGCACTATTAAACATTAAAAAGCATGGTTTACTTCAGAATTGCTCAGTGCATGGTATGACATCTTTACACAGAATACGATGGCCTATGAATGTGACAAATCACTAACTGGTTGATTGATTTATTTTATGAATAATAATAATAATAATAATAATAATAATAATAATAATAATAATAATATTTACAGTCCTGTTACACTGTTGTGTTTCTCTGCAGGACCTTCTGCGCTGTCTTGGTCCAGAGGGAGTACTTCTGGTTCACTCAGTGAAGAATGCGGACGAGCCAGAGAACACTGCAGATCTCTGTGTTACGACCTGGTGAGCATCACAAGCCAAGACGTGCTCCTGGATATCGAACAGCTGATGAACAAAGACACTTCCAATACTGACTACTGGATAGGACTGAGGAGGGACGGTGGGTCTTGGAGCTGGGGAAACGGAAACTTTCAACTACAGCAACTGGGGAGTACTTCAGCTAGTGAGGAATGGAACCTGTGTCACCATCAAGACCTCTCAATTGAATTTTTTGGGCATGGCAATGAACAACTGCAATGACATCAACAAGTTCATCTGTTACAAAGGCAAGTCACTTCTGAGTTATAGAGAGCGCTCTTTATCAGCTACCTGATCAGAATGTTTCATTTCTTACCTGTTAATATCCGTGTGTGTGTGTGTGTGTGTGCGCATGGAGTGTGCGTGCGTGCGTGCGTGTGTGTGTGTGTGTGCTGAGTGATTTTCCATTGTGGTTTCTGCTCATCATTCTTTGACATGTCTACTAACTATAATTACTCAGAATACAAAAAATAGACATTAAACAGGTAAGAAATTAAATATCAGTTTGCTGTAGTTGAGCGGTCCAATAACCAAGGCTTTAAAAAACAATTTCACACCCAGATCCTGACTCCCCACACTGTAGATTCATTCTGAGCAGCAGATACTAGGACAGCACATCTGACACCACCACACAATGCACAGCACAGTGCGGTAATTAGCAGGCTGGTTGATTCTTTTATGTGATTTTTTCCTACAGATATACAGGACACCACCACTGTTCAGTTTGACTCTTCCCAAACAGAAGATGGAGAACAACAATCCCAGCATCCTTCCACGACGATGGCCAGCCCTCCTCCTGCAGCAGCGGGTGGGTACAGAGTCAAATGGCTGGTGTGCGGTCAGAGAGATATGTGATCATTTCCTCAGATCACAGGACACCACCACTGTTCAGTCTGACTCTCAGAGCTCTCCAACCACCGGGCAGCACTTCCCAAACACCAGATGGAGGAGAACAATCCCAGCAGCCTTCCACGGGCGGCACCTCTTCTCGAGCCAGCTCCCATGGCACTCAAGCTCCTGGCTCTCTGGCACTTCACCTGCAACAGGTGGGTACCATGTCGTGGGGTGCAGTGAACCAGACCCTAGTAGCCTAAACTGACCAATATCTGAACCACACAGCTCTCAGAATGAAATGCAGACTGAAGCAGGATTTCAACAAAGCTGCGTTTGGATGGGCTGTATTAGTGACTGTATTCATTATTAGTTTTATTTATTATTATCATTGTTATATTTTTTACCAGTCACCCAATCCCTGAGGAGCCCACCTGATCTCTGACAGTATGGTCTGGCCAGAGGCTTGGCAGTACTGCAGGGATCACTACACTGACCTAGTGAGCCTCACAAGCCTGGCTGCACAGAACAGAGTGTCGAGCTCGTCAGAACAGCACTTTCGTCATGATTCTGGATCGCCTGCACAGAACCGTTGTGTATGATAACTGTTACTGGGTTGCTGGTAAGGATAAGAGGGCCCCCCTAACCACTACTAACTGGGCCCCTGGGGGGAGCCCAACAATCCTTACTATGAGCACTGTGGGGAGATGGTGCTGGGGGAGGATGGGGGGGCTGAGTGGAATGATCTGTGCTGCTATGAAAAGCTCCCATTTATCTGTTTCAAAAGGTTAAAAACACATCTGAAAGGTTTTATAGCACTGCTTCTCAAGCATTCTATAGTATAAAGTCACTTTAGTCTAAAAAAAAAAAGCAATTTACAAAAACTAAATTTTGTTGTATAAATGTATGTGAATAATAATGCAAAACAAAATCTTGTATCTGACAGAGTTTGGCAATGCCAGAGTCCTGTAGAATAAAAATGACTGTGTAGCAATCTTAAAGGGCAATAATTACTTAAGAAAAGACTCCTCAATACTGATTGTGAGAAGTGAGGTGGGGAAGCATTATAGTGTTGCACAGGCTTCAGTGCACAATGCTTGTCTTATGGGGTTCATGGCACAGCGCAACTCTAATATGATCCCTCCTCACTTCCTCTAATCAGCATTGAGGAGTCTTTCAGAAGCTGCTGTTCACTTGTTTTTCTTTTAATTCAGGATGCTTGCTATTTAAAATGCCAGGCTGTAGATAAACTGCTGCATCCTGGTACCCCTGTGCTGTTCCCAGGTCATCAGGTCTGATTGAGGCTGGACCATTGGAGAGTCTGAACTGCAATACATGGACTGATCAGCTGAGGAAGCAGCAGCAACTTGTTTAAATTATTATTATTATTATTATTATTATTATTATTATTAATGTTTTCTTTTAAATATCTACATTTACAAATTGAAGTATAAACACAAGCAAAGGACAAAAGATCTTCAACAGAAGGAAATGGGCCAGTGATCCTATTGCTGGGGATAATAAGATATAAGAACATGGATTTTTAAACCTTGGTCAGCATCCTATAGGATGTATTGTTAAGAGGAAGTAAGAGAGAGGGTGAAAGGGTCTTATTTAATATTTTCTAATTTCTTCTTTTTTGCCTTTAAAAAGATTATATAATATTTAAGTAGGTTTTATACATTTAAATAATGCTTACATATTTCAGTAGTATTTTTAAACGTTTAACTTGTTAAATTAGTTTTTTACATATTTAAGAAGGTGTGTCTGTAGTTGGGTCCTGATATTTGTCATCAACACCAGTATATAAAAATCAAAAGAAAAACTTTATTTTTCCTTGTTTGCACTTTTGTGTTGCTTCATTTGAGCTACAGCAGGGCAGACATTCATACCAGCAAT
>JAHFZB010000198.1:48786-86105 GCA_036884735.1 Huso huso | reverse complement strand
ATGGAAGTTACGTATTGCTTGTTTTGTAATAGAGTGTTCCTATGTACTGATTTACTTGAAGAGGATTTTTCCTACTTCTCTCTGTTTAAAAACACCACAAAGTTGCTAAGCAGGAGAGAAAAACAAGGTTGAGAAAAAAGGTGGCATATTTAAGCCATGCTGTCCATTAGCTGCAGTTTACTTCAGACAAATATCGACATATTACGCTGAGTGTAAGGTCACAACCCACTGAGCCTTGTTGGAGAAATGTCAATTGTTTTGAATGGTTTAAAAAAATACATATATATATAAACTTGAACCGAAGTGGGACTGTCATTTTCTTTTAAAGCTGTAACATAGGCATTGCTGTTTCTATATATATGATGGGAACAAGGTATTTATTGAAAACAGATCGACAACTTGTCACACCTTTTCCCTTGAGTGTCGAAATATCTGAGTTTACTGTATTTCATGTTTTTCTGTTTAATTTGAGAAAAAGATCTATGAACACCAACAAGATAGCCCACGGGCTAGAAATTTTTTTCATTGTTCACTGAAGTCGAACTCAGCTATTTGAACTTTTCGAACCAGAGCTAGTACCCGGGGTTTGGTTTGAAGTTGAACCAGAGGCGAAAAAATTGGATCAAATCCCTAGTCAAGACAGAGGGCTATTTATTTATAGAGTTTTATATATATATATATATATATATATATATATATATATATATATACATATATATATATATATATATCTCAATCATTTTTCTTTTTACATAGCCGCCTTTTCATAGTGGACTACCATCACAAAGTGCTTTACAGGATGCAGTAACAATAAGAAAAGCCACACTTAAATACAGAGAAATGCATAATACAAGCTCATACAGAAAACAAAAAAATAACAGTGCATAATATGATAGTAGCATAATATGAAATAGTAGCAACACCATAGATATCAGGCTTAAAGAGCATGGAAAGCAGAGAGAACAGGCGGTCTTGAGTTAATTCTAGCGAAAGCAACGGTGGGCGATCAAACACCAAAGCTGGGAGAGTTCCAGAGAGTTGGAACCATGAAGCTATACGAGCTGCTTCCAAGTGTGTGGTACCTTGTTTGGGGATAACAAGCAGGCTAGAGTCAGAGGACTCAGCTTCGCGGGCAGGGACATAATCAACGGTCAAGTTGGATGATAAGGTACCAGGACCTGTGTGATGAAGGGCATTGAAGATGAGCAGGAGAGTTTTGAAAGTAATCCTGACCTTACAGGTAGCCAGTGCAGCTGGGCAAGACAGGGGTGATGTGATCATGTTTTTTACAACTGGTAAGGATCCTGGCAGCAATATTCTGAACTAGCTGTCGGTTTATGTGCATGCCGGAAAACTACAGAGAGTTGCAGAAGTCGAGTCGAGAGGAGACAAATGCATGACAAAGTATTCCACACTGGAGGGAAAGGCAGGGATGGACTTTGGAGATGTCAAGATGGTGAAGGAAGATTTGATCACAGAGGAGATGGGCATCAAAGGAGAGGTTGCTGTCAAGTAGTACACTGCTGCTTTGTAGCTATGGGAGGGCAACAGACAGTTTCAAGTTCAGGGCAACTATATATAGATTCTGTTGAGTTTAAGATCCTACTAGGAGTTCAGATTGCTAGTGTTCAGTTGAAGAAAAATTGGCAGACATCCAGGCTCTCCATGTCTTTAATGTAAGCCGAGAGCGCCAGACCATGCGAAGGGCTTTAGGGTCGAGTTTTATGAGCTGGGTGTTGTCAGCATAGGAGTGAAACATGAGGTTGGCGGATGAGACCCAAGGAAGCATGTAGATACTGAAGAAAGGGCCCAAGAACAGATCCTTAAATACTGCGACTGGGTTTGGTGACACTACTGCATCCAGAATCGAAACCGACTCCATGCATCTGATAGGTAAGAGGACAACCAGGAGTGTCAGGTTCCAGAGATCCCAGCATACTCAGAAGAATGCTATGATCTATGGTGTCAAAAAGCGTTAGGTCAAGAGGACAAGCACAGAGGAGCACCAGCATCAGCATTAAGCAGGAGATCATTGACAACTGGAGCAGAGCAGCTTAGTACTGTGATACGGCCGAAGCCAGACCGTTCAATCCCAGGTGGGGACACTGCTGCTGTACTCCTTGAGCAAGGTACTTACCTAGATTGCACCGTAGTAAAAACTCAACTGTATAAATGGGTAATTGTATGTAAAAATAATGATATCTGTATAATGTGAAATAATGTATAATGTATATTTTGTAACAATTGTAAGTCGCCCTGGATAAGGGTGTTCATAAGAAATAAATAACACAATAATAATGGAGAGAGGAGAGGAGAATGAGGAGAGGCAGGTGGGCAACCGAGGAGTGTCATGGTCAAGTAGTAAACTGGGTTTGTGGTGGAGAGCGTAGAATAGATGCTTTCAATTTTGTTAATGAAAGAAAGAGAAATCATGACGGTAAGAGAGGAGGATGAACGGGAGATTGATCTGTCAGTGGCTGGATGTGTAGGATTTGGTCAATGGCTTTAAAGATAGGGAACATTGCTTACCATGTCCCATAGTTATGATTTCAGAGAAGCATTTCTCTCACCTTGGTCACAAGTATAATATCGCCTGTAGCTCGCGAGATGGTCGGTCCAGATCTTTTCAGGAACCATTAGTCCAGACGACCCCACTTGTGCTCAAGCTATGGCAGGTGATTAACAATCAAGATTGAGGGTGTACTATGGGCAGTTTTGATCTTTCTTACGGTTCTGGTTTTAAGAGGGGCAAACAGTGTCGTATGATATGAGTAAGGGTGGAAGCAGAGAGTCACCGTGATCATCAATGGAGGATGAGAGTACCAGTTAGAGGGGCGTAGAGACACATACCAAGAGTTTCAGAGGATTCAGCAGATTCTGGGACAGAAGGAGATAAAGTATCAGTAGCGAGCGAGCAGGGAGATTACTACTAGCAGTGCTTAAGAAATGGTCAGAGAGAGAGAGATATCTGATATTGGAGATATCAAGGCCCCTGGTGATGAGCAGATCCAGGGTGTCCTCAGGTGCAGTGGGGACGTTGATAGATTGAGAGAGTCCAAGATGTCCGGAAGTTATTGAAGTCAGTCACTAGAGGGAGGAAGGCAAAGTCAAATACCTAATGCTGAAGTCACCCAGGAGTAGGATTTGTCAGAAGTGCAGACGAGGAAAGAGGAATGTGTGATAGCATAAAAGGGGATGGAGAATCGCATACCTTCGCATTGGTTTGTAGTGAGGTAGAAGGACAGAAAAAGTGTATTAAACAGAATCAGGAGTGTTGTGTTTGTCGTTTGTACTGTCTCTCGCCTTGTCTTGCGTTATCACTGGACAGTTAACACAGTTCCAGAGCTGTCGCCAGGGGGCCAGCACGAAACCGGACACTGCACCTTTGTCACAAATATAAAACTATATCACCCACCACGAGCACTACTACCCAGGACTGGTGACCCAGTTTGTATTATTGTGGGAAGGATATTTGTTTATTATTTTGGACCGCCTGTTCTTGTTATATACCTGCTGTGTAACACATTGGAAATACAATAAAAACATTTCTAAAACTGGATTACAGTTCTCTGTTCGCTTCTTTCACGCACTGCATCACACCTGCACCTGTCTACAATAAACCACTTTGCCACAGGCCTCAGTAGCTGGGACGGGGAAAGATCCTCACTCCACCTGTCCTCGCTCTAACTGCCACATCTCAGACTGCCCGTGACGTGTGGCCTCAGACGGCTGAAGTATACCTCAGAACGGCTGTATGCTTAACACACGCTTAATCAGCTCCCAACTACAAGAACATAAGAAAGTTTACAATGAGGAGGCCATTCGGCCCATCTTGCTTGTTTGGTTGTTAGTAGCTTATTGATCCCAGAATCCTCATCACAGCTTCATGATCCCAGGGTGTCAGCTTCAACAACATAGGGGAGTTGGTTCCAGGCCCTCACAGTTCTCTGTGTAAAAAGTGCCTCCTATTTCTGTTCTGAATGCACCTTTATTCATTCATTTAGACCCCTGGTCCCTTGTTCTTTTTCAGGCTCTAAAAAGTCCTCGTCGTCAATACTCAGAATTCTGAATGCTTGAATCGATTGCTCGTAGTCTTTGTACAAGACTCAATAGATTCAATTCTTTTTAAGCCTGTCTGCATATGACTTGTTTTTAAACCCTGAATAGTTCTTGGTCGCTTCTTTGCACTCTTCTAGAGCAGCAGTACTTTTTGTAACGAGGTGTCCAGAACTGAATACAATATTCAGATGAGGTCTTACTATGCATTGTAAAGTTTTAACATTACTCTTGATTTGAATTCAACACTTTTTCATAATATATCCGGTAATCTTGTTGGCCTTTCTTATATTTCCCACATTAAGTTTGATGAAGACATTTCTGAGTCAACATAAACCCTACCTTACACTTTTCTCTTAAATGTCATTTGCCATGTGTCTGCCCAGTTCTGCGGATCGCTGTCTAGATCATTTTGAATGAGCTTGCTGCTGCAACAGTTTTGACACCTCCTATTTTTGTGTCGTCTGCAAATTTAACAAGTCTGCTTTACTATACCAAAAATGTGCGGTTAATGTAGATTAGGAATAGCAGAGGACCTAATACTGTTCCTCTTTGGTACTCCACTGGTTACCGCCTCCATTCTGAGGTTTCTCCTTTAATCGTACTCTCTGTTTTCTACATGTTAACTAATTCCCTAATCCATGTGCATGCATTTCGAACTCTACTGCTCAGCGCTTTGAGAATTAATCTTTGCGCGGACTTGTCAAAAGCTTTTCTGAAATCTAAATAAACAATGTCATATGCTTTGCAATTATCCACATTGTCGATGTTGCATCCTCAAAAAAGTCATAGTTTAGTTAGACACGATCTCCCTTTCCTAAAACCATGCTGACTGTCTCCTGTACTGTTACCATAGTTAATTTTCCATTTAGATCTGTTATAGTTTCCATGTTTACATATAATAAAGTCAG
Organism: Huso huso; assembly: GCA_036884735.1. Taxonomy (NCBI): domain Eukaryota; kingdom Metazoa; phylum Chordata; class Actinopteri; order Acipenseriformes; family Acipenseridae; genus Huso; species Huso huso. The sequence continues at coordinate 81,138 of JAHFZB010000198.1, read as the reverse complement.
GCTTATTGGTCTGTAGTCCTGGTTCGGTTTTGTCTCCCTTTGTGGATCGGTATTACGTCTCACCCTCCAGTTCGTCGGTAGAGCCCCCAGTCAAGAGACTGTTGCATGATCTTGGAAGGCGGCTTGTAAATAACTTCTTCTACTCTCTTTGAGTACTATTGGGAGATCTCATTCTGCCCAGGGGAATTCCTAAATTTACTATTCTTAAGTGTCTGGTTATTAGCAAGCAAAGAACTATTCAAATTAACTGCATTCACTTTACCTATTTCAGTATTATTTTCGCTTTCAACGGTTGGAAACACTGCCTCTGCAGTACACCTACAACAAACTCTATGAACACCAACACAATAGCCTCCCTTGCTAGAAAAAATGTTTTATTAATAAATTAATTTGTGATAAAATACATGTTCAATACTATATCCATCAATAGTAGTATAGCCCTCTGAAAATGTTTGCTTAAGTCAGGTTGCATCTGTACACGGCCTCAGCTATGTAACGCATATAATGTCAGATGAAGCTCCATCTAAAATGAATATATATTGTAAGCAGCTTCTGTGGAGTTGCCTTTTTGGATTATGTACAACTGGTTAAATTGTGTCATGCAGATAAATACAATGGAAGTGTGTCGCCACATTAAAAGTGATTGTAAATAAAGAAAATAATTCAATAACTGTTACTCGTCCTGTAACCACAGGTATATAACTTTTCAATTCTGCAGTTTTGAAAGAAATCTAAAATGTTTTTTTTTTTTTTGGTAAATAACATATCTGGTACCATCATAAATGTTTATGTATACTTACACCACAGAATGGAGTCCAATTCAACATTGTTGTTTTACCTGATATCTATTGCTGCATTCAAGATGACACCACCCATCCACTGCAACTAATTGTTTCTGTGCAAATGTTAGAGAAGCATTACTGAGACTAGACAAGTTCTGTGTCCACCACAGTCTTTGGATCTCAATCAAAGCTTGTCAGATGAGCTTGAATGAGAGATTTGTCATCTCAATCCTCCGCCACCTCTGTGCCAATTGTGGGAAATATTAATTGCAGAATTACCTTGAAACCAACAAGGCTGTGGTCATGCAATGGCAGTCCAACCCACTATTAGGGTTGAGGTTCTAATGAAGAGGCTATAGGAGTGTATCTAGCAAATGGAAGTGCAGAATAAGCTTTATTTATGAAATTATTGTTAGCGCAACCTTCAATTATTTTTTTTTATAGTTGAAACATGTAACATAAAGGTTAATACACCTATATTTATATTTTTCATTTTGAAGATGTTGTGGAAGTAAAAGCAAAAAGCACAGACTGTACCATTTGCAAGGGACACATTTGAGAGAAGACTGCTTTAATTGTGAAACCCCAAGCCTATGAATCGGATTGCATTTTGGGTTTTGATGTTGCAGAGAATGGTTAACAAACATGACTACTGATGCCTTTTTATGTTATGACACAGTAACCACCGCTAGGAGCTACAAATATATTTTAAGTGCTATTTTCTTTGAATGGTTCTTTTCAGATATCCAGCAGTTACTTTACCCACAGATTAAAAGGACTTACCACTGGCTACTTCCTCTTTGGCCTGGGAAACTGGTTTGATTGACTCTTCCCACAGGCTCACCGATCTCTGTGCACTGTTTTTGGTGTGATGTCCAGTACTTACAAATTACACCCTATAATTTGATATCCGAGTATCAAGAGGCTGAGAGGTAAGTAGGTCAGAAATTAGTGTCTGGTGATAGGATCTCCAGTGCGTGCTACAGGCCAAAGCTGTGGTAAAGGCAATTGATTGAAAAAGAATTCATATTGACCACAGCACCCAGAACCACCTGTAGATTAAATATATAGTAAGGTAAATAATAGTAATATATATCTGAAACAGTGTTCCAGATATAAGCAAAATGTGACAAAGACAGATGGATGAACAGACAGACAATTCTTTCAATATATTCCAGAATCTGGTACTCTTAACAACATATGCAAAGTAATGTTTCATCCTAAGAGACAAGACATTGGATCACAGATTCCAGATTTATACAAACAGCAAACATGTAGGAGAGCTAAGGATTGACAGGTGTATAGACAGACAGAATCGATACCCCCAACTTATGCTAAATGTCATGAAAGATGCGCGTTCTCCAGATTTTACGGAAGAATGTGTGAAGTGTTAATGCATTAAGACGGATAATGGTTCCACTGAACTAATTATGTTGAGTACCAGGACACATTAAGTAACCTAGAGATCATTCCTCAATCTCCTTTCAGATTTTAATATATTACCAGTCACTATTGTTCCTTTATTATCCCCTGGGGATGCATATCCACAGGATTATGGTATACATATATCACACTTTCATTTTGCATATACGGTATCTATAGAACCATTTGAACTTAAACATGGTGAGATATTCTTACTAAGTATAAGAATATCAGCCTAGAGCCTAGCCATCCCATACGTACATATTACAGGTCACAGTTTTTATGCAGCTTTGGTGGTTCCTGATATGCTTGTTCTTATTGCACTTTATTCAAAACTGTGTATGGATCATTACATGTATTCATAGATATAATCTTATCTATGAGTTATTACTTTGTGTATAATTAACATGACTCAGTAGGATTATGAATATATACAAACGTGCTCAAATTTGTTGGTACCCTTACAGCTCATTTGAAATAATGCTTCATTCCTTCCCAAAAGTGATAAAATTAAAAAAGCTATTTTATCATGTATAAATTTGCATGCTTTGTATGTCATAGAATAAAGCAAAAGAAGTGAAAAGAGATGAATTATTGCTTATTCTACAAAGATATTCTAAAAAAATGGCCTGGACACATTTGTTGGCCCCCTTTAGAAAAGATAATAAATAATTGGATTATATGATATTTCAAAACTAATTGGTTTCTTAAATTAGTATCACACATGTCTCCAATCTTTGTCAATTCAGCCTATTTAAATGGAAAGTAGTCACTGTGCTGTTTGGTATATTGTGTAAAATCACACTGAACATGGACCAGAGAAAGCAAAGAGGAGAGAGAGTTGTCTGAGGAGATCAGAAAGAAAATAATAGACAAGCATGGTAAAGTAAAGGCCACAGACCATCTCCAAGCAGCTTTCGATGTTCCTGCACAACAGTTAAATATTATTAAGAAGTTTAAGGTCCGGAACTGTAGCCAACCTCCTTGGGCCCTAAGAGGAAAATCGACCCCAGATTGAACAGAAGGATAGTGCAATGGTAGTAGAAAAAAAGAAACCATAACTGCCAAAGAGATACAAGCTGAACTCCAAGGTAAGGTACGTCGGTTGTGATCGCACCATCCGGCCGCTTTTGGGTAAAGTGGGCTCCATGGAAGAAGACCCAGGAGGACCCACTTTGACAGAAAAACATAAAAAAAAGCCAGACTGGAAGCTATAAAATACATATTTACAAGCCACAATCTTCTGGGAGAATGTCCTGGACAGATGAGTCAAAACTGGAGCTTTTGGCAAGTCACATCAGCCTCTGTTTCACAGACGAAAAATGAAGCTTTTCAAAGAAAAGAACACCATACCCCACAGTGAAACATGGAGGAGGCTCGTTTATGTTTTGGGGCTTTTATGCGCCAAATAAGGTGCCTTGAACCTGTGCAGGCACAATGAAATCTCAAGACTATCAAGGCGTTCTCCTGGTTAAACGTGTACTGTCCAGTGTCAGAAAGTTCTGTCTCAGTTTGGTCATGGGTCCTCCAACAGGATAATGACTCCAAAACACAGCTAAAAAGCACCCAAGAATGGATAAGAACAAAACATTGGACTATTGGCCTTCTATGAGTCCTGATCAGAACTTATCGAACATCTATGGAAAGAGCTGAAACACGGTCTGGAGGCGCCCATCAAACCTGAGACAGCTGAAGTGTTTGTTTTGTAGGAAGAGGGGCCAACCACTGTTAACAGGTGCAGAGTTCATTGAGGAGCTACAGAAAACGTTTGATTGCAGTGATTACCAAGCACAGTAAACAAAATATTAGGTTAGCGTCCCATCATTTGTCCATGCCATTTTCATTTGTTTTATTATTTACAATATTATGTTGAATAAAAAATAAAAAAAGCAAAGTTCGATTTATTAAATAGGAATAAACAATGGTGGATGCCAATTACTTTTTGTCAGTTTCAAGTTATTTCAGAGAAAATTGTGGATTCTTCATTTTTTTGTGGAGGGGTACCAAATAAATTGAGCACGCTTGTATATATATATATATATATATATATATATATATGTATATATATATATACATATATATATTGTAACATATGTATATACCGGCACAAATATTTTACAATTCTACTTTAACATTTTCCAGCAACACCATGTTGGTCTTTTTCGCCAGGCCCGGTAGGAAATTTGGGACTGGTACAGAATTGTTTAATGTTCTGATTTGCTGTGAATCATGTCTTCAGGAAAGCTATTAAAGGCTATTCAGTTTATTTTAAAGCATTTTGAATGTGTATTACAATCTGGACCCTGTGGTTGGGGTCAGCCAGGGAGAATGAAATGGAAAGCACAGACAAGACGCAGGCAGTCACAAAATTGCAGGGACACTTGACCTTGCAAACAGACTGTTAAATTATTGTATTTTTTAGTGGCCCCAGTACAGTTTCCCTCCTCTCTCTCGTCAGCACTGCCCATTTTGATGTGCCTAAAGCGCCCTTTTTCTATCAGCTGCAGAGAATGCAGGAGGGAAGCCATTGAGGACAACAGGGCAAAGGTAATAGACTGTGCTGCCCTTACCTGTATGGTCCAAGGCCTGTATCGCCTGTGAGCAGGTGACTGGGAGCACTGTGAACCTGGCTGGCAGTGTGGTGAAGACAGATCTGTGCCTGCTGTGTCCTTCTTGATAGGTCATTCTTGTTGCTCTCGCCAGATATGTGAAATAACAAACATTTTTGTATTTCCTGCAATGATCAATGTTGTCTGTCATCTGTTACCACTGATATCACGGGCAGTAACTTTTCACAAAAAAATCCGGTAAAAAGTTTGACAAAATCAAGATCCAGAGCCTGTGGTTAAAAGCAGTTAAAACTCAAGTTTCTAAGTACTGTGAAGGTCGAACCAGGACCTCAACACCAGCTGAGTGATTTATTTAAACATTGGTTCTGAATCCAGTGTAAAGGCAAAGGTCATTTTAATAATATATCACTAGAAAGAAATATCTTGGTTGTAGGGAAGAAGTACTTAAATTATTCTTCCAAATAGTAACCTTAAACAATTTGATTCTTCTCCTGAATATTTCATTTGCCTTTGCACTTCAAAAAATGGCTTCAAACTGATATGCAGCTGTGTTTATCATTCTCTTGTTTAAACACATACACAATTTTAGACACACCTTTTTGAGGCTGTCCGGTTGTTTGCAGTGCCTTCAGCAGTAGTTGATCAGGAATCCTGCTGCAAATGCAGCATAAAAGAAAATGAAAACTCTACCTTGCGATCACAGTAGTAGTGAATCAAAAAAAATGTGTTTTATCAGGAGCTTTTACATTATGCCTCCCTGACACACTTCAGACCTCACACAGAAATGTCGTTATTCTGGTGTGGTCATACGCTTGGGTGATCCAACCACTGCTGATAAAAATTACTATCCCATGTTCACTTCAACTTCAATAACTGCTGCAGTTGTTGGTGCAGACCCCAGGCAATATGTTGGGTCCTGATTTACGACTGCTGGGTGCTTGAACCAGGTTCTTTAATATCCAGGTAAATCTTGCAGCCTTCAAAAAGGGTTTTCAAAGATCAAACATTCAACTTTTGATATCGCATGTAATGTCTTCAAATTTGATGGTTCCTTTAATTTACATTAGAGTGGCAGCCAAACATTGAAATGTGGGATTTACATTTCAATGACTTCTCTTCGAGGATTTTCTTTCTTTTTGGCTCAATTATGTAAATCTCTCATGTAGAAGGACAAGCAAGTTTATTTATGATTGTTCTAAAGAATGTGCTGAATTCCCTTTACATTTTAACCAGGAAATACATGATGATTTTTTTTTTTTTTGACTGAGCAGAATTGCTATTCAATGTTTATTTAAATATTTTATTAATATTCACACAACTACATTTAAGTATTCTAGATTCCACGCTCTAGATACGCATATGTAAATTGTCTGTCACAGATGCTTACATAACAATCTTTGAAGGAAACGATGGAAATTCTTTTTTTTTATCTGCTCAGAGCTTCTACTCAACCCTACGAAGAGAAAATGTCATGTCAATATTTACGCATAGACGTATTTGTCATAGTGCACGATGACTAGGATAAATCTGGTGATTTGGTAACAAATTCAAGGATAGAGGTTACAAAGCACAATGGATCCGAATTACAGTGATAATGCTAGACTTATGAAAAGAGAGAATCTTCTTAATAATTTATCCTCACATAAATAACCAACACAATTTTTTTTATAGGTACCTATACCACTTTGTTCTAATAAAATAAATACACATTTTATTAGATCCCAAACTTGGGTCAGCATTTAGAACTCCAACACCATAGTTTGCTTTTTAAAAGATCCATTAGTTTGACCAATTAATTGGCGTCCGCATTTAATAATATTCAAACCATGGCATATCCAGTCTTGCTTCCTAAATCTAGAAACAAGGATGTGGTCACTGTTAACATTGCAACAATACTAATTTTTACCTTAAAAGTGACAAAAGTTATCCTATAAGAATTTTTACAAACTGTAGTAATAAAACATGTGATCTACGATTAAATGCCATGTGATTTGACTTGAATTGGTAAAACATCCCGTCTTTAAAAAATATGTATTTAGAACATAAAGTACATACACCATAGTGATATTGATTCTGTTGCCAACATTTTGCAGAATACACATGATTATCTAGCTTTTAGATTCTTGGGTATAGAAAGTGCTTTTGTGCTCAAATGGTGGCATTGTATGTACAAAATATTGATTAAACAGTGGATCTTTATACTATTTTGGAAATATGTTATATAATTATATGTTTTGACCTTTTCAAATATTAGTTTTTGTAAATCAGCTTTATGAATAACAATCTTATATCCGCTTTACATAAAAGATTGTTACATATATTTTTCTACTTTTTACATTCATAATTGACATCTTTAACAAATTAATATTATTACTATTTATGTCTTTAAAGTAATATTTAATGTAAATTGTAATTATTTTGTATTGTGGATGATTAAGGCTATTTATTTGTGCTTTTAAAGGTTCATAGTTTTCTTTTGTGAGCAATGAATTGCTCTAAGGTTTTAATGTTTACATGCCGCTTGGGTTTAGAATGTATTGTTTGTTGTCGCCTGAATACTGAGTACGTCATTGTTCGTCGATGGAAAACAAGTTATGATATCCAAGATTAACCATTTCTACTTCTTTAAGGTTTAATGAAAAAAAAAAAAATTGGAGAGTAATGTATTCATAGTTTAAGTTAAATGACCCCTCTTTAATGTTCAACATATTTATTTTGAGAAGTATAACAGTTAGTTGATACCACTGAGGCTCGACTCTGTCACAATGATGAATTTGTGGATTAATTACCATCGCCAACTGAACATTAGCTTTTGCCATCTGGCTGCTTTTTACAGTATATAGTATAATCTGTTTAGGCGCTAGAGAATTCCATGAAAACGACATTGTTGTCAAACTGCATTTGGATTTTATTGTAACTCTTAAATAAAAGTTATTCTTCAGCTGGAAATATTGAGTGTGTGATTTTTTTATTTTTTTTTATTTTTTATGTTTTGTTCCCTGCAGTTATGCAATCCCGGATATGATGGACTTTCACCTGTTTTTGTGGGTTTGGCAGCTTAGTCTTCTGATTGTGTTATGACAACACCTTGATAAAATTAAAATTGATTCTGCTTCCACTATCACGCGTTGTGTTGTAGTTAACCCATCTGCTGGCTCTTCAGAGACCCAGATTAGCACTAATCTTGAACTACCCTTTAGGCCCCGTCCACACTAGGCACCGATCTCGAGAACCATACTCAAAAACATTTTAATTAATCCAGCTCAAACTGTCCAATAATTGAAAAATGTTTTGCTGTTTAGTCAGGCTTAATGCTTTTACAAACACTATTAAAATAGTTTACATAGGTTCTGAATAGTGCAATGAACACTGGAACAATACTGATATATTTAAAATAGTCGTGTGTTATGCTCAATATTAGAGGTTCATATTACAAAAAATAAATAAACAAGTATTTTGGAAAGGTAAATGCGAACACACACACAAGTAGGGTTTGAAGTTTTCAGGTTTTATTTTTAATCAGGTGATGTCCCTTAAACAAATTGAGCTTTATTCTGTTTCATACCAAACTGGAAAAGCTGTTAATTACAAACAATTGGTTTTTTCCTTCTGTTGCCTGGAGACCACCGGTCCCCTTCTATTTTATTTTAATGATGCTTGACAATATACTCTAATTCGTTCATCTCCGATCCTACTTACATTTCATTTTGCAATCGCCTAACGTTGTGCTTTGTTATTTTCCTCTAGTTTAAACAGAGATGTCCTTACAGCTTTTTTTTAAGCATAAAATTGAATACTATGTACAGAGGTACACTGATAGCAAACCCCAGGAAATGTTGTAAATCACCCAAAGGCAATCAGACCAGGATTTAGCAATTCATCTATAGTGTAATATTTTTGAAATATTTGCATATCCCAATTAACTTTTAAATATTGGTTAAGTTAATGACCAACAAATCATTTAAAATTATATACTGTGCACTGCTCCTGATGACTGCAGATAATAAATAGACAAATATTTATGGATTAATCCTTGGAAGTGGTTTAATCCATTAATGTTATTATTTCTAAAGTATAATTCAATAAGACAAGTGGATGTATCCAGCACATGTGGCCCTCTATTGGACCCAAACAATGAAGTGTATCATGTTACCACGGTGCAAGAAAGATGATGTTTAATACATTTTAAAAAGTATATAAAAAGTCCTCTTGATAAATAGCATACTTCAATAAGACTGGCAGCTTTGTATTATTGAGGACAAAGTCCTATATTCATATTCCATCTTTTAAATCATATTACAAGCATACAATCCTTGTCTTTATACTTTTAACTAATGCTGTATTTAAAAAACACACCCTATTGTGTGTCAATTCCCGGATAAGCGCAGTTCATGTGCAATTACTTCAGCATATCTTCATACACATTTTTAATCTCTTGAATTACTGCACAGAATTGTTATCTATTTGATACACAGCGTGCTTCATTCTGCATATTTTCTGTGTTGATTTTAATTGAAACTAATTATAAAACCACTATTATTTTTAAGAAGAAAACAAACCTTACAGTAATATTATATTGCATACCAACTGCAATTAAAAGTAGTCAAACTACTTGTTTTTTATATTTTTATTTGATTATTATGGTGTGCAATGAGGATTCCTGGGTCTGTTGCTCCAGTACTGAGATCTTATTCGGTTTGGAACTCTGTAGAGAAATGTTCAGGAGTGCTGGGATTGAACAACCTTCCTTATTGTAGCTCAATTTATGTGACAGGGCAAATTGAACTTTACCAGTCCACCTATTCTTCCTTTATATAGACAGAGAGAAAGTGGACTGCCAGATTCAGAAGGTCACATTGTCACATTGATTTAAACCGGAACGATGGTGTCTGTCATTGGCAATATGGGAGTTCTGACAGGTCAAAATAAGTTTAAACCAGATAAAGGCAGAGATTTAGAGAAATGATAATGACTCCATATTAAGTTTATAATGACTGAGGACATCATACCACAGCCAGTGAAATGCAAACAAAACAAACCAAAAAAATTAAATGACATCTGAAGTTACTTAGCCTTCAATACATCATAGTCTGTGATTTGCTCTAAATGAGAACAAAAGATGACAGTTGGTTAATTAAAGTACTTAAAATACAAAAGTTAGAGCACTTAATGCATTATTCTTTAAATTTATTTTTTACCTGAAACTGTCACAAAAATACTGGCTGATGAAGGTTTGGTCAATACAGTATATATCCACACACAGGCTGTGTTTATCTAGTATAAGTGGTGGGCTGATTTTGGAAATCAACACTTTGAAGTCCAAGACATATGTATATCACATTGTTAATTAAAGCTATAATCAGATATAAAGTTCTGTGTTTGATGCCCTCAGCTCATTCATTCATTTATTCCGCATTGCTTGTTTCGATAAAGCGTGTGTGGACACAGTTTAGCAATGTTATGCCAGCCCTATGTGTGTGTGCTTAACATATACTTGTAAAGTATATTTAGGCCCACTTTTACATTCGCCAGCCCTGACCGCTAACACAAGGTATAAAACCAATGAGGTTTCAGAAGCTTGAAGCGCAAACATCAACATCTCCTTTTTTGTTGTTTTTTATTTTCATTTACTTTTTTATTTGTGTTTTTTATTTTTTTATTGTCTGAAGATAAAACCTTCTTAAATGTAACACACACACACACACACACACACACACACACACACACACACACACACACACACAATATTACATATTAAAGAGAGGTGTGGTGTGTAAGCACCCCACCCCCAACTTCACAAAAAAAAGATTAGGTTAATTTCATGTTGATAAATCAATGTTTTGTTGCCTGAAAAAGGCACATAATTTGCTGTTTGTTATGTTGCAGATAATATTAAAGCCATGATGACATGCAATATAGGGTAGATATCATTGCTGTTACATGTACATGTTTCTATTGGTTTTTCCAGCCACAGATAGATAAAGATCTATAGCTAGGGGACGTGGAGGGAGAAAGGTCACATACGCCTCATTTATTTATTTATTTTCCCCTGCCCATTGTATTAGTGTGAATTAGGAATTATTGACCACAATTAGTGATTTAAGGGACGGCAGGAGCTGTCAATAAAGTCAATCAATCAGTCAATCAACCAGAATACAAAAAGGGTGAAGCTTGTTTTAACTGGTTCGCCACCCTCTTCATCCATTACAACCGGAATATCCTTCTGTGGAGGGCAACAGCATCCGTCCTGAAGGTTTGGACGCTCTAGGGTACTCCGCTAGGATGCGGTGCTGGGACCCCTGGGCCAATCCCAGTCTATTTCCATAACTCAAACTCTCCTGGAATTGTATTAATTGCAGAAATGCAGGATTTGCATTACCAATATTATAAATGATGTCAGTACACCGACATTATTGTATAAGCTGAGGATCACTGATTTATTAGATGATATACTGTATTGTATTGTTTACTTCATATAATTGTACTTTTTATTGCATTATCATGTCAATTCCATCTCGCCTCTGTGACATCACAGAAACCATAGATGGAATTATTTTCCAACTCACTGGGAAGCCTCCATCTACATATCTCTCTCTCTCTCTCTCTCTCTCTCTCTATAGTTGTATTCTTTTTTTTTTAGCTGTATGATTACATACATTTTGAATGCAAGAAGAAAATTAGAAGATATACATTTACACTTGGGATGTGGTTTGTAAAATATGTTTTTATTTTTATTTTTAATGAATACATCTACCTATTATCTATAGCTCTGAAAAGATCAGAAAAATAAGAATGTGTGGATTCAAATACACCCATCATTCATATTCTAAACATCATTGAAGAAGTATGACAAATATCACCAAGTTTAGATATATTAATCAAACGTTTAGGGCTAGGCACAGTACAGACACTAAACAATGCAATGACAGAATAAGGCTTTATTTTAAGAGTCGTCACAATAATCAATTTAACACAACAATTTACACCATTAAACAGAAGTTTACACCTGTATATAATTGGGTTACCGGACAAAGAATGCTAGCACAACAAAACAATAACGAGATCACTTTTTTAATTGTTAAGAAATTGATCAATTAGCATAGCGCGAGGAGGCGTTATTGCTACACAATATTATTTATTTATTTGTTTATTTTTCTACTGTAATATTTATGTGAAGCGTGATGAAGAATCACGACGATCAATATCCAGACTGTATTTGTCCAGTTTTTATTATTATTATTATTATTATTATTATTATTATTATTATTATTATTATTATTTATGGGATTTGTAATATGTATTAATAAAATCATACCCTTTACATTACGAACCTGGTTTTGGTCGACCAAGTAGAAAGAGGGGTCAAATTGCAGTTTATACTTGGGTTTAATTCATTTAATAAAGTTTCAATGACCATTCAAATAGCCGTTCGGCTTAATAATAAAGCTAATACCGACGTTGCTCTGTGAGTACTGTTCGGGAGCATGTCATATCGTTGTAGATGGCAGCTCCTGCGGATAGAATACGAGCCCGGTTCGCCGGGTTAATGGACCAGCGCGTTCCCCGATCATCCCGTTTCTGGCTTCGTGGTGGCAGTGAATGGTGCATATTGGTAACAGTGGAAAGTGATCTTCCAGAACGGTTTCTTAGCCTTTCTAAACTCCCTGTTAAACAGTACAGAATGGGATTGAGGCAGCTGTTGGGTGTGCCAGACAGACGGTTATGGGGAAAATGTAAGCTTGGGTTGTGTAGTACTCGTAGCTGAAATGGACCGTTGAGCTTGACCAGGATACCCCATGCAGTCAAAAGCCTGGTTCGGCAGCCAGCAAAGAAAAAAAAGAAAAGGACAACTTGATAGTTACAGACTTTGTCACTTTGATCTTCTTTTGTACTGGACGTGTTAACGTTTTGTTGGTGATAAAGCGCAGCAACAGCAGGTAGCACATGGTAATGATGAATAAAGGGCCAATCCCTAACGTACTTTCACAGGCGTGGTAAGTCAGCAGAACTGGGCAGCGCCGTTTGGTCGGGAAACTTTACTAAGCAGCTCTTCGTTTGACACAGTAGGGTTGTAGAAAATATAGCATGAGGCAACGCGGCCAGGATAGCCGAAATCCAGATCAGGACACTCATCACTTTGCAGAACAGCCAGGGGTCTCCTTTTACTCTTCAGGGGCAGATGCTACGGACCCGATATCTGGCCACACTCATAACAGTCGAAGAACACGCTTACAAACGTGTTCATTTGCGGTCACATGAACACTATCTTACACATGGCTTTGCCAAGCCAAGTGAAATCTAACGCATTTTTCTACAGCCCAGAACGGTAAAGTCCGAACGAACTGGAAGTCTGTCACAGCCAGGCTGGTCACGAACAGGTTAGTGAGGATTTCTTCCACCCTTGTTTGGTTCATGAGGTACATAACAAGTATATTGCCAACGAGCCCCAAAGCACAGACGACAGAGTAAACAATAGATATGAATATTCTTGCGGCTGCTGATCCGTCTCCAAAAATCGGACTTATCCAAATCCGGGTATTTAAACGGGTCATCCATGATTGGTTTGTTCTGTTGGTAATGGAAGTTCTGTCATACGGGACGCTTGGAAACATTCCCAGAAATCTATAGCTTCTTGCATGGCTGATGTGAAAGATGCATTACTGTTGAATTGAGCAGCCATCCATTTACACTCAAGCAGCGCAGGAGCTTGGGTTGTATTGTTGCGATGCGTTATCGTGTTTCACTGTATACAAAAAGCTTTTTATCCAGCCGAGATGCTTAAAATCGTTCATGATGATCTTTAAAAAATGTGATGCAGCCGAAACTTAATTCTTTTTTAGACTTCATTTTTAAACAAGCAAATTACTTTCAATCAATTCACTCTAGATTAATTTTCTTATAACGAAGGTATATCTATACACATACATTTTCGTTCTTGTCAAGTACCAACAGAATTCTATTATTATAGAATCAAACTGTGAAAAAAAAGACTTGTAGGATCGAATTCCGTATTATTTAGGGCATCTGGTTTCTTCTAATACGTATTCAGTGGTTTCCCAGCCATATACTGTATGACATTGGTTGCAAATCACTTGTCCCACATCCCAAACACATTCATGCACTCATCTGTTCCTCCACTTATCACCCACTTTGAATGAAATCATCTGTTTGAGATTGAGGTGCGTTTCGTCTTTTATCTCGGACCTTGTGCAGGCATTGATTGGATGCACTGTTAGTACCACGTGTGCAGGTCGCGGAGCTATCCAGGTGCTAAATACACATTCTACTATTTACTCGATCGTTCTCCATTTCTTGTGAAATTTACTCGATCAATGTTCTTATGAGAAATTTATCGATCGTTCTCCATTTCTCTTGTGTAAACTTATATACAAAAAAGCATACATTGTAAATTACGTTTTTTTTAACGAATTAAACATATGAATCTTATGTGACAGATTATATGTATAAAAAAAAAAACATTTTTAGTGTTTATGTTTTACACAGACATTTTTTATTTTTATTTTGATAACACATGATGTTTTGTGGGTCTGAGTTTAAAACAATTCAAATATGTTTATAAGCTGTTCAAAAGCTTGTTTGATTCTTAACCACTGGATATGATAATGTACAGTGATACGTTTTATAGATAAGTTGGTGGTTTATTCCCTCAATACATTTCACTTTGCACTTCCTTCAAAATGGGAACACTATTTTTTTTTTTTTTTTTTTTTTGAATAAAGTTGTGAGCAAAATATCAAGCAATTTATTATCAAAGGTTAATTTCGGTTTACTGTTTTTGTTGCCACTTTAACTACAAAGTCCCTTCTGCACTTAGCTTATATATGAAATGATTGATGTACAGTGGATTCTTACAAGTATGACATGTTAAAAAAAATCAAAATATATAATACACACATAAACAAAACAAAAAAATGAAACTGATGACAAAAGATGATACAACTGTGCACTGTGTTGTTTGATTAGAAAAATTAATATTTGTTCACCTAAAATAATCATTTGAAAAAGAGGAAAAACAGTAAAAAAAATAATAATGTGGTGAAAAAAACGCATTTAACAATATTGAAGGTCAAACCATGTCCAGCAGGAATTCGTGAACGTTGTTGTTGTATTAAGTCCTACAGAGACGTGACAATCTGACCCTTCTAGAATCGCTCAGTTTTAACCATTTTGAGAACGACGTTTCTGAAATTGGGTAGCTATTACATCTTTATGAAACTAAACAATCAGATTGTTTGTCCATTAGATGGGTTTATGATGTTTTTGTGCTTCTCTGTCAATATTTACATGGACACACACAGGCTGGGGAAATTAATTATAATAATAACATGCATTTCATTGTTACTAACCAATAAATGATACATTCTTTAGCTACGTTGCAACAAAACAGAACCCATTCTGTATTGTTCTTTACAACAAATTGGGTTACCTCAGCCATTCTAAAATATAAAACAGTTTGCATTATGACCACACCATTTGTGTTGTCGCGGTTAATTTCAGCTCACAAGTCACCGGTGTGCTGACCACTTTGCTGTTCTGGGGAAACCAACAACTTCGGTGAAGTGAAACGTGGCAGAACTCCCATCGTGGGTCAGTAGAGGTGGTAATTTGCTAACGTCATTTGAATCTAAGATGTTTTTTTTTTTTTTACTTTGAACAGTTTCTTTCTAGTGGTTTCTTTCTAAGGTGCACACACACACACACAAAACTCTCTCTCTCTCTCTCTCGCTGAGGATTGTGGGATTGTGGGAGGGAGCTTATGGAGGGTAGCGTTTGAAGGAGAATGTTTCGCTACTATTTTTTGCAAATTTATATATTTAATTGTTAATTGTTTAGTTCGTTTATATATCTTTGTTACTTTGTTTTTTGTACTTTACCGTTTATAGGTAGTGTGTGTGTGTGTGTCCCGGTTATGGGATCTCCTCTGGAGGCTGGGGGCTCTCAACCGCCCACGGGGTCAATGCTTGCCCGATGCGGCGTGTCGGTGGAGGAGGTGCCTGCTGGCAGTGGGAGGGGTGGTCGGGTGTGACAATATAATATGGCATCCCGTATGAATAAAAGGTTTGTTGTGTTTTAAAAGGGTATCGCTGGTCAATCAACTAGTGGAGGAAGGTTTTCAGTGAAAGGAGATTTTATTCAAGTATCCCCTTAGTAACCCCTGTTACCAAGGTAATCCCATGTCTAATGTGCCATATTTTTAAAAAACCTTACAGCAAATGAACTTGCCAATATGGCAAACTGGTGTCCCCAATTAAAAATATACCATTAGGGTGCAAAATACAAATGTTAAGCGTCTGTCTTTTTGGAACGAGCGTTTTTCTTTCTTCATACAAAGGGGTGATTGATGTTTGCTTGGAGCTTCAGTGTGGAAGGACGAATGCGTAGTGTTGTCAGCTCGGATACAATCTTGGTGTTTTAACTGTGGGGAACAGGGACGCAGAGGAGCCTGCCGAGAAAAAAACAAAAAATGAGGAAAGGCAGGAGCGGTTACTGATGGCAGGGGAGGCTGGGATGTTGGGGGTGGCGGGAGGATGAGGCTGCTCCCCATTGCAAGCGCCAACCGAGTCTCACAGAAGACCAGGGGCCGCCCGGTCGGGATGAGCCGCCCCCCACACCACAGCCGAGGCTGAAGAGACTCAACCAGGTCCGTCTCTAAAATAAAACTACCCGAAAATGATGGGGTTTGTGATGGTAGCTAAAAAGCTTAAAAAACAAAAAAAAACAAAAGAAGTTGCAGTCTGCCTAACAGCGAGCGGGGGACGGAGCAGAGCCCCGAGCCTGTGCTGGAGGGAGCCTGCAGTCTCAGGCAGGGGTCTGTCCCTCTCCTGATATGGAGGAGAGGGGCGGCTGCAGCCAGGGCACAACCCGGCGCGGTGCAGCGCTCTTCTCTGAACTAGCGGAGGCAGAGGCAGCGGTGGCGGCTGTGGCTGTGCTGGGAGAGGAGAAGGCAGCGCTGTGAGGTGGAGAGAGAGCAGCGGAGGAGCTGGCAGCCATGGGCCAGCGGGCAGACAGCGAGGGCGGAGCAGAGGAAATGGAGAGACTCTGATAAACATCTCTGTGACATCCCGATAGCCAACCCGTTAACAGGAAAAATCTATACCCTAGATGAATTTAAACAGTTTATGGAGAGTACAAAAGGAAAAGGGGTTGAAATTGAAAACTTCTTCCAGATCTGAGATTATTCCTCACTCAGCACACATCGTCACGAAGGCAACATTAGAGGAGTTTGACCAACAAAAAAAGGTGCAAATCTTAAAAATATGTTCAAAATAATTAAGAAAAAGATCGCTAATGTTGCCAAACAATAATTTAAAATGGATACTTCTTTTAAGAATTTTTTATTGTTGCTTGTTTTACTCTGTCAGTTTATTTTTTTTTTGTATATGGAAAAGTGCGTTTTATTTCTTTAACGTTGAATGGCTGCAGACGGTCTTTTAAAGAGCGCAGCTGTGTGAGTTTAGAGCAAGCGGCGGGCGGTCGCGCTGCTGCAGGAACGCACTCAGACAGGGAGAATGAGGTGGCGTGGCTGGCAGAGTGGAGGGGCCATGTGTGCTGAGCCACGGCTCAAGCACCAGTGCAGGAGTGGCAATTTTGTTATGCCAGCCTAGGAGCAACAATTTTAGATATTGAAGAATTGAAAGGGGAGGTTATTAAAAAGTGAGAGCAAGGTTGGGTGGTACTGTATTTGTTTTTATTAATATTTATGCACCAAATAAAGGAAGAACGCATTTAATTTTTAATAAATTAAAGCAAGCTCTTTTAAATATTGATAATGATGATGTGGTGGTGGTGGGAGGAGATTTTAACTGCACTATTGATTTTACAATGGATAATAAATAATAGGACCCAATCCCCAATCCTCAAAGTGAATTAGCTGCAGTTTTTCAGTTCAGTGGCCTGGTTGATGTTTGGAGGTGTCTACCCCCAATGCAAGACAGTACACCTGGTCTCATTATGTGCTAACAAATATAGAGCCGGATTGAACCGCTTCTACACATCACACACATTTGAATAAATTCATTAAAAATATCATCCCAGTAGCCTCTCTGACCACCACTGCCTGTTAGTTACAGTAATACTCCCACTGACTCTCACAGCACCTCCTACTGGCATTTAATTTAAAGCTATTACAGGACACACTTTTGTAAAACAATTTAATGATTTTGGAACATTTGGAAAAAAGAAAAACAAATTATAAAAATATTAGGCAGTGGTGGGACATTGGAAACGCATGAATTAAAATCTTTTGCCAGCAGTACACACTCAATTCAACCGGGTCACTGAGCAGCAGTGAGGAGCTGGAGTTGAAAATTCTCCAGTTAGAAGGCAGCCTGGACACAACCACCAAGAGCAGACCCTGCAAACTGAGGGGAGCAGAAACACATGCTGGGCAGCCTGCTGAAGGAAAGAAGGGCGCGCAATTTGTATCTCCTTCATGGAGCTTAGAACATGGACACCTCAGTTTCTTTTTGGCTTGGAGAGGAGGAGGCAGACGGCGGAAGATGCTGCGTCCGGACGCTGCGGCGGGGAGCTGTACAGCCGGGAGGAGATCAGCAGGAGGCAGTAAAATTCTGTTCACAACTATACAGCAAAGGCCTTGGCAGCAAGGATACAGACCTGCTGCTCAGGGTTGCCCACCCTGGCCAGGAAGAACGACCAATTGGACAAGCCACTAACATATCAGGGCTGACCACTGCTGTTACACAGCTTTCAAATGGAAAACTCCTGGCATTGATCAGACTGCCCACTGAATTTTTTAAAAATTTCTGGACTGTGATTGGTGAGGACTTTTGCAGGTGCTGGGAGAAGCCTCCGAGATAAAGAACTGCCCCTCAGCTGCAGGAGGCAGTAATCACCTACTACCCAAGAAAGGAGACCTGTGTTTACTCAAAAAACTGGAACCTGTTTCCTTTTTATGTTCTGATTTTAAAATTATTTCAAAATGTCTGGTAATAGACTAAAATGTGTATAGGAGCTGTAATACACATGGACCAAACTTACTGCATACCCGGACGTTCCATTTTGATAATTTGTTTTTAATTCTGAGACTTTTATCAATAAGCTAAGACATGTGATTTGAATGTTGGGCTGGTTTCTTTAAGATCAGGAGAAAAGTTTGACGAATTCGACCACACATACCTTTTTAAAACCCTGGAAGCCTTGGGTTTGGCCCTGTTTTATTTCTTATATCCAGCTTTTATATTGGAATGTTTTTAGCATTTTAAAGATTAACAATGGGCTGAAGTCAGCCCTTCCCAGTGTGCAGGGGTATTAGGCAGGGCTGCTCCTGTCTGGAATGCTTTATTCACTGGCCATAGAGCCCCTGCACTGCTGAGGGGGGCGGCTGGTTGGCTGGGCAGTGCCCTCCTCACCCTCCTCTGTCGCAGTGAAGGTGTCCGGCATGCAGGCGATGTGAGCGTGTTTGTGTGCAGTGACGGAACATCAGGGCACTGTGAAACCTGCACACATTCAAGGAGCCTCTACAGCAAGGTTAACTGGCAAAGTGTGACACCTTCCTGTCAGGCAGTTGGCATGATTGCACCCCCTGTCACCTGCCTGGGCGCTGAGATGGGACAGGACAGTATAAAAAGTGCTGGGGTGTTTTTGGGTGGAATATATGCAGAAAAATTGGGAGGCCTGGTGGACAGGGTGAGGCGTGCAGGATGGGGGACTGCTGGCCCAGCTGTCCTTTGAGGGAAGGGTCCTGGTGATTAATAATCTGGTGGCCTCCATGCTAACATAGCACAGGCGTGTGTCTGGACCTCCCAGGGCATGGTGCAGGAGATCAAAGAATACTGCTGGGTTTTTCTGGAGCAGGAGACATTGGCTGAGGCCAGCGGTCCTGTACTGATGAAGGTGGGCGGGGTTGGGTCCGTGCCAGCAGGGTGGCAGCAACCTCAGACTACAGGCGGTTCAGAGGCTCCTGCCGCTGGGAGGCTCGTGGAAGAGGCCAGCTTGTTTTTCCTCAGCAGGTAGGGGGCTGAGGATGAACCAAACACCTGTTTCTAGTTGAGTAGACCTTCAGCTAAGTAGGTCTCTCTTCTTTTTGCTGAGTCACACAGATGCCTGGAGGGCAGTGAGGGTGGCGAGATGAGGGGTCCCTGACAGGCAGGGTCCCTGTTGGAGGAACTGGCCCGCAATCCGGCACTTCCTGTACGTTTCTTTCAGTGTGGCTCTGTGCCAGCTTTGTGAGGCAGGAGTACCAGGCTGAGACATCTTATCAACTTTGAGCTCTCTCCTGTGGCTGACTGCTACACAGCTGGCTGGGCGGCGGGGCTGGCACTCTGAGACTGGCAGAAAATGGTCCGTGAACTGAAGTTATCTTTCCCCAGCTCAGGAGAGCGTGAGAGAGGCTGTGAGAGGAGATGTCCCATGACACAGGGCAGAGACAAGACTTCATCTTTCAGGGCTGCTGGTGTGTCCAGCAGTAGGTGAAGGAGAGGAGGGGGTGAAACGAGGGGAATGTTATTAAACCTAGACACAGTTAAAGATCTAACTCTTCATACAGCAGAAGTAAGAAGATCTACCAAATTTGTGTGAGCATCCATTCCCACACCAGTTGGGGGTTGGTGGATTCAAGATGGAGGCATGTCTGGAGGTAAAGGAGGGGTGCAGGCCAGTATGGAGGTGCTGTATAACTGCCCCTCACCAGAGCCCAGGGGACCTGCAGTGGAGGATCCTGCACTGTATTGTGTCCCTGACAGGATTCTCCACAGAGTTGATGCTAGCATTAGCTCAGAGTGCTGTTTCTCTGCAGAGGAAACAGTGTTCACATGTATAGTGGTGTGTCCAGGCTGGGACCACTCTTCCATCTCTCTAGGAGCTCCTGCAGGGCCTGGGCGAGGAGTTCACAAAAGAGCTTTTTATCTTTGGGTTCCCTACAGTTTTAAAGAAAACAGGTGTGTTAATTAATTTTATAATGGGTCAGACAAAATTGGCCATTTAAAATCCAGAAAAACCTTTCTGGCGCTAAGCTGACTGATGTTGTGTTGCAGTTCAGGGGTTTTGGTGGTCAGCGGGATAAGGGTTTTGAATTTTTAAACTAAATAATAACCGGAGGACTTCAGGAGAGGTGGTGTGGGTGGGAAGCCTTGTGTGCTGTGGTGAGGAGGGAGCTCAGTTTTTGTTCTAGTTTTAATTTTATTTTTATTGTTTTACAGTGTTTTTATTAATTTTGGCTTTAATCTGTTTTTAACAGAAAAGAAAACACTAATGTTTTTTAATTGATTTTTATGATCCTTTTTATATTGGTAAAATCTATTTTAAGGAGAACATGATGTATTTTGGGGTTTTTTAATATTGCTAAATCTTAATTTTGTTATGTTTTACCTTTATTGAGTTTTAATGGATTTTATTTGGAATGTTAAATAAAAGGATCAAAAGTCAAAAGTCTCTCTCTCTCTCTCTCTCTCTCTAAAATAGCTGTTTGTTTTAATTAGATGGCAGGACCTTTTTTTGAATTTAAAAGTGGTCTATTAATAAATGTTAGCTATTACCAGTATATACGAGCCAAACATTAAAAAAAGACATGCTTTGAAAAAAATAGAATGTGATTATGTTTACCTCACTGCAGCAACTCAGAAGAGTTGATCCGGGACCAATCCAATACGCCTCTGGCTCAACGGCACATGTCGGCAAGCTTGGAGCACCTAGCCATTAGTGGCGCTGTAGATGATTCCTGCAGATTTGCTCACCCCTGCGCATCATGCCTTTCAGGTAGTAAAAAAAAGTTTGAGTGAGGCTAAAGTAGGACAATTATATGTTGGTATAAAACTTGGACATATTGGTGAAATTGCAACCCTAACATACCAGCCAAATATTGAGCTTTGATTTACAAAGAGATACAGTGATGCCATGGCTGTTTGGCAGTAATATCATGCTGACAGATACCTGCATGACAATTATTCTATCATCAATCATTTGTTTTCAGGGACTGGTTTGATAAGCTTATCACCTTGGCTTCATCAAGTTTAAAGCCCTACAGGATACTTACCTGGTTTCTTGGGTGACCCCCATTCTTTATTTTTGTCAAGTCAATGTATTATGCGTACAAAGCCTGATTTTATTTGGACATTATTCTAAATTGCGGGTTACTAAAGAGACTGCTTAGTTCCAGCTTTTTTATATTCACGGTGAAACTAATCAAAAAATAAACTTTCGTAAGCTTCTGTGTGTGAAATCTGAATTCATTTTTCAATTAATTAATTTTATTTTCTGCAGCATTAGGGACATTTGTGACAGAAACTGGAATGAGTGAGACTTGAAACACTAAAACATTCTATAGTTATCCGCAAGTGGGCAATGAATAATGTGGTTGATAAATACATTTACTCCCACGTAACCATCCTTATTACCGAATGCGGTGTGTGTGTGTGTGTGTGTGTGTGTGTGTGTGTGTGTGTTTTAATGAGAACCACTGCAGTGCCCGATCTCCTGCTCACTGTCAGCTAATGCAGATTAAAAGCTAATTCAGATAAAAGAATATACCAGGTCTCATGTCCCTGAGGGGTGGCATAGCTTTCACTGGCATTGTTTGGGTTCTTTCATATTTAAGAATCATTTCCTGTGGCGTTTCTTACGGTTTTACTGCCCTGCGTCAGTGAGATATCCTGCTTTTTGTATAAATCTGCCAAAGATGACATGATGTTCAGTTGTCTTCACCAAGCACAGATAATTGGGCTTGTTTCACTGTTACATTCTGGCTTCTACAGATCTGTTTCACACCTCTTGAAAGATGGAGGGGGTAGCTATGCTGCTAGTACAGAAGATTTGTTTTGATACAATAATGTTGTATGCAAAAAAATGACAAACATTGCAATAATGAATTTCCACTAATCTCATGAAAATTGGTATGTGAAATTGGTCTTGACAAAAACGTATTTGAATATATTCAATCTGGATTATTGCTTAAATGGAAATGTCTCAAAAAAGATTAAGCAAAAAAATATATATAAAATTGAGCTGTTCCTGTTCTCTTCATCTTCTTGTAAGGCCTGTTTACAAACAGCTAATTTGCTTTAATTTATCTAATTTAGCCCCAATTAAAAAATACCTTCATTATTATACTGTATTTATGCGATAACAAAACCTTCTTAAAACTGCTGATAAGTAAATTTAAAACTTAAAATAAATACATAATTTACAAAATACATCCCTTATTCTGAATCGGGTTATAGTTCAATTTAAAATACTGTATCAAATAACAAATGTTCTATACATTCTCTTTCTTTACACATTAGTTCCTTACATGGTCTACAACTGCATTGTACCATGAGTATTGTACTTTTACAAGTACTAGGTTACAATCTATTAAATAATGAATTTATTATTATTATTATTTATTTCTAGCAGATGCCCTTATCCAGGGCGACTTACAGTCATAAACAAAAATACATTTCAAGAATCACAGTACAAGTAATAATACAATTAAAGCAAGATAAAAATACAATGACTTTGGTTCTGTAAGTACAGTATATGACAAAATACGATTCAATAACGAGCAGATAACAGTGTCAGTGATAGTTACATCAGGATGTAATTAAATACAAATACTACAGATTAAATAACACTTGTGACAGATTACAGTACTCTAAAGTGCAGGATTAAATGCAGTAAATAGAGGGCAGATAAGAGCAAGTAAAGTGCATTTTTAGGAAAAGTGATAAGTGTCAGAGGAAAAAAAGAGGAGTTCTACAGCTGCTGTTTGAAGGGTGTGAGTCTTGAGGAGGCGCCCTTGCGGAAGGTGGTCAGGGACTGGGCAGTCTGTGGGAAGGTCATTCCACCACTCACGGGGGGGGTGGAAGGAGAAGCGGGCTCTGGAGGCAGAGGATAGATAGGAGGTAGAGCCAGTCTTCTAGTGGGAGGGCGGAGAGGTCGGGTGGGGGTGTAGGGAGAGATGAGGGTCTGGAGTAGCTGGGTTCCAGTCTGGTCAAGGCATCTGTGGCGAGTACAAGGGTCTTGAACTGGATCTGCGGCGGTGATGGGAGCCAGTGGGTGGCGGGCAGTGGGAGTTGCAGTGGGAAAGTGAGGCAGAGAGAACCACCAGGCGGGCAGCAGAGTTCTGGATGAGCTGGACTGGTGGTGGACAAAGGGGAGCCAACCAGGAGGAGGTTGCAGTAGTCTAGGCGGGAGAAGTACAGGGCCCTGGACCAGGAGCTTCAGGGTATGAGTTGGTGAGGAAGGGTTGGATTCTTCGTATGTTTACTCAGGAAAATCAGCAGAAATGCGTGCCAAGTGGAGATGTGCTGGGAATAAGAAGGGAGGGGTCAGGGTGACTCAAGGGTTCTTAGCTGAGGAAGGAGGAGAGGTGTGGTAAATTCAGAGGCGACGAATAGAGATCAGAAGGAGGAAGGAGGAGACAAGGAAAAAAAAGGGTCAGATTTAGAGAGGTTGAGTTTGAGGGTGATGTGAGTGCATCCAGGAGGATAACAGACAGACAGGTAGAGATATGGAAGGGATGGTGGAACAGAGGTGGGAAGGAGAGAGGAAAATCTGGGCATCATCAACATAGAAATAGGTATGAGAAACCATAGGATGCGATGGGGGCCTAGGGAGAAGAATAGAAACAGAGAACTCCTGTTGAAAGAGAAACGAGTGTGGGGATTGCTCCATGGGTTACCTAGTAAATCTGGTTGGAGAGGTAGGAGGAAGGGGAAGGCCAGAGCAATGCCAAGTTACCAGGTCAGTGAGAAAGACAATAAGACAAAGTGATCAACAGTGTCAAAACAGCAGAGGGTCAAGGAATTGGGACAGAGGAGAGGCAGCTCAAGGCAGAGTTTTAGTGAGTTGGTGAAACAGACAGGAGCGGTTTCAGTGGGATGAGCAGTGGAAGCCAGATTGGAAGGGTCCAACAGAGAGTGGTTGGACGGGAAAGTGAGGCTGGCGGTTAAGCTATTATCGAGGGTTTGGACAAGGAAGGGTAGGGAGGAGACAGGATGGTAGCTCTGGAGGGAAGGAGGGGTCAACAATGCAGGGTTTTTGAGGAGGGGCAGTGATAGGGGAGCTTGTTTGAAGGCAGAGGAAAAAGACCAGAAAGGAGAAGATGTTGAGAAGGAGGAGATGAGGGAGGAAGATAGAAAGTAAACAGAACAGCAACAAGAAGGGTGAGTGGGGAGGGGGGTCAGGGCACACACGTGGTGGGTTTGTAACCCTGGAGCAGGAGGGGGAGGTCAGAGTCTGAGAGGGGGAGAGAAGGTGGAGAAAGGGGGAGTTTAATGGGGATGCAGTGGGTGTAGGGGTTGGGCAGGAGGGGTGTGGGGAGGGTAAGTGTTTAATGAATGTTAGTAATTCTTATTGCACAACCTCAGAACAAATCACATGAACCAATGACAAAAAAAAAAAAAAGCTAGGGAAAGGGCACAGAATACAGCAGTGCTTCCTGGCCACATTAAGTAGGAATTTCACAACAGACTTATCTAAATAATCTGATTTATATTGTACATTCTTTATAAATATAAATTATAAATACAATATAAAGTCGAGATATACACCTACAGACTGTCCTTGGTAAAACCACTGAAATGGAATCTCCACCAAAAAATTTTGTAGTTCAATGAAAATTGCCGCCAGTTTAAGAAGGGGAGTTATCGTTGAATGATTGGGTCTGAAAACAGATTGATGAGTCAGTATATTATTAATATTTAAATAATCTAAGACTTAATTATGAACTAACTCCTCAAAAGATCTTAGATATTACAGAGGAAACAAGAAATAGGTCGCTAATTTAGTATTAGTTCTGATTTATGTAGTGGGGTCAAGTTCATGCTTCCAACAGTCTGATAGAACACACCAGGTCTGCATGAAAGCGGTTAAATAGTTCCACTAAAGAGTAAGCAATGGAACATACAGACATTTTTTAACAATTTGGGTTCTAAAAACATAATATGCAGTTATCTCTTTAAAATTAAATTGAGACACACAGAGATCGTTCACCAGGTGCAGTTTGATAGTTTTATTTTTATTTTTTTTTTATTCAAGTATATCAGTGAAGAGATTAAGGTACTTGGAGAGCATCGTTTAGCTTCATGAATCCGACTCTTTGGAACTCTCCCAGCTTTGGTGTGATGCTCCCTACCCGTCAGCTCACTTTAAATCAACTCTCATGCTTTCCATGCTCTTTAAGCCTGATATCTGCTATTAGCTGCTGTTTTGCTGCTACTATTTCACATATTATGTACTTTCCATTATTTAATTTATTATGCATTTTTTTGTTGGTTTTGTTTTCCCTGTATATGTATTATGCATTTCTCTGTATTTAAATTATTATGGATTTTCTTGTTAATGCATCTTGGTGGTCCCACTATGAAGGCACTATATAAAATAAAGATTGATTGATTGATTTATTAGTGAAATAGTACTAAAACATTTTGCTATTTGCAACAGGTCAGAACTACTGCACCATCTACAGTCTGAATTTGCTTTATATCCACTACATTATTCTAGCTGAATAGATTATACCTTTCAGAACTTTTTTTTAGGAGATGTACGGTTGTATTAAGATCCATATCATGTGCAATTGGTCCTGGATTGCACTGAACATCATCTAACATTGACATGCAAAAAAAAAAAAGCAAACAAAACATTTCGAGAACTAAGCGAATAAAATAAAACATGTTTGTTTTTTTTCTTTTAAAGCAAAACATTTTGTATTCAGCTAATCTTAGAGGGTTGCCACAGCACCATGCTATCTTCATGAACCTTTTAATCCAGAGGACAAAATGTCATCACTGTGCAAGAAGTGAATTCAAAGGTCTGCAATGTGCAAAAACACCCACAAACTCAATTAAATGATACTGTGTACCAGTGAAAGGTACCTTGTGTATCAACTCAAGAAAAACTAAGTAATAGAAGGGAAATGCAATTTTTATAAAACAATACAGCCTACAAAATCACTGAATGTTATAACAAATGCTGCAATTAAACCATTGCTGCCCAGTGTCCAATATTTATTTATATCCTGGGCAGTAAAGGATTAATTAAAAACTTTTGTTATGACCTACTGTATATATGTAAACTCAATTACTCTATAGAAAGAAAAAAATATATTTTCCATGCAGTTCTATTTATAATGGAAAATGGAAGCTTTTATTGACTAGTGTTAAAAATATAATTAGTATCATTAAATGTAAGATAAAATCAACAGCTCAGTATTTCCTTTTGATGTTTGCTTTGCATCTTTCTAGGCCAATATATTATAATGGCCGGTAGAGTCACACTATAGTTAGGGTTCAGTAGGCAGTTTAATGTTAAACACCAATTTCTGTACTTTAATAACTTTTTTTTTGACCCCGTTCAATGGATTTGCACAAAAGTTTGGATGTGTGGTCCCTTTGGTTAGATCTCTTGATGTAAGACCCCATTTCATTCTGCTTTCGGATGTCAGTTCAGAGATCAGATGGAGTGTAAACTAAATTAAAAAATCTGTGTTTTTTTGAAGTTTTTTTGCTGTATCCAGCTCAAAATGGTTTGGAAGTTTTATATATATTTTGAATTATTTTTAAACCAGAATAAATATCTTTCTTAAATTAATAGAAAAACATTTACTATAGGGTAGGTGTTTTACACATAGAAAAAAAAAACTTTTAACCATAGACTAAACTTTATTTAAATATCACTTTGTGAACTGGCTTTCATCATTTATGTATTTATTCTGTACACATAAATCACTTTTTGATATATTTTGGCAATCCATAGAGAATCATCAGGAAAACAGCCTGTTATAAAAAAGCTGAAACTGTTCTGGCTAATGGACTGGCACAAAATTAAAATGTAGAGAACAGTGAAGGCATTAATCCTGGCTATCTCTGGGTAAATCACTTTTCAAATCCTCAATTTGCAGGCAGCTGACACTGTAACCAACCACATGTGACCTGCATGACAGCTAAAGGGGTGCTGTTTGAGGCCAGATTCAGTGACTTTTGCAAAGTGTGGAAAATTGACATTTTAAAACATTTTAGTGAGGATCACTGCTCTAAATTACAGTAGTAAATAATGAAATTACCTATAAAAATCTGAGATACAATTTAAACATATACACCTGTTGTGGTGTAAATAGTCCTGCATAGTGCATGTTTTTGTATGCATTTATGAACCTTAATAAATTAAGGATTGTATCTTAATCATACAATTGAATATGTAAACTACTTAAAAGTGTATTCTTTTTTAAATTTAGAATCTCAATTATTTTTTACTCAATTTTTCTCCCAATTTAAGAATGCCCAACTATTATTATTATTATTATTATTATTATTATTATTATTATTATTATTATTTATTCTTCTTCTCTTGTAAACAAAAGAACAGTGTGTTCCCCTCCCCATCTGTTTTCTACCATGTTTTGCTGTCTGCCTTCCAACTTCGCCCGCCGCGTCTTGACCCTTGTGTCTCCCTGGTGTATGCTACGCTGACCAGGTGTGTGACCACGATGGTTGGGGGTAGGCACTGGTGCTTGGTACCTCGGTGCACACATAGCCCTTGGTACCGGTATCTCGGTGCGCATGGTGCTCATTACTACGACACATGGTGCCCAACACTACAGTGCCAGTGCGGTTTCCGCGGTGCTGCCACGGTGCACATAATTAGTACTCACGTTACTCAGTGCTGCACGGTACGGTGCACATAGTACTCACAGTACTCGGTGCTGCATGGTACACATGCACATACAACTCTCCTCAGGTACTCAGTAACTACTTTTAGTGTGTTTATATTATAATTGAATTATGAACTTTAGTATTGTTACCTGTGATAACTGATAGCCCAGCAGAAGCCCGAAACACTTATTACGGTGTAATGTTAGAAAGTGGTACATTGTCAGAATGTGATGCGAATACCAAAACTTGACAGTAATGTCAGAAGCGATACACTGTCACATTAGAAAGTGTACGTTGTCAAATTTTGGTACCTGTCAATCAATTCGCGATCTGATGGGTTTTTCTATTGTCAAAAGAATTACCATTACCATTAATTATACATTATTTTTTTTTGCAAACTTAAACTGAAACAGACAATCAATTTCTCCAAAAAAAACAATTCAAGACAAAATGAAGAGTCTACCACAAAGTTGCACAAAAAAAATGTACAAGACCCAATGAATTGCATATGATAAATATTTTGCATACTATTTTCTTAATAGTGGAAAAAATATGATACATTACATTTAGAACTATATTAAAAGACTGAAAATATGATCAATTCAATTCAATAAGATGTAAAGACCGAAAACAACATAGCATTACCAGATCTAAATGGGGCCTTCCCTGCTTTCTTAGCGGGCTGTTTAGGCATGCAAGCGCTGTACACCACTTTTTTAGTGTATACCTGAAAATAACACAGCGGTTTTACGCACACCAGCTCGTGCAGCAAGCCGAGACCCTGTTGTGCGTGTCTCAGTTACTATAAAATAACTCATATTCACCTCAAACCTGCTCCCAGAATGAATGACTTGCCATTTTACTGTTCTTTTTTATGTATATACCATGCTATAAACAAGAAAAAAAAAAAAAAAACACACAAATGTTAGGGTTAAAGTGGTGGAGCAAGTTTATGTCAATGTGTGCCAAGTAATCTTGTAACCCAGTTTAAGCAAAAAAAAAAAAAAAAAAGACAAAAATGAACTACAGTAATTTTGACACACAAACAAACAAAAGTTTACTTGCGTATACTGTTGTCACACGAAAATTGGTCCCCGAAGAAATACAGACCCCCCCAGACTATTTTCATAGATCACCCTATGATAAATTGTCTCGTAGTAATGCTGTTGTTCACATTAAACTTTAAATAACCAGTTATACTATAAATATATAACCTGCTTAAATATTTGAAACGTAAGCTGTTATATTGCATTATTTTATCAGTGAAATTCACCATTAAAATAACTTTTAAAAAAAAAAATGTTTTCCATGACAGTAATGTTATAATAATAATAAATAATATCTTCATATGAATGCCTTTCATAGTGGACCACCATCACAAAGTGCTTTACAGAGGTAGGCTGTGAACTGGGCATTATAATGCATCACTTACAATAGGACATTGGTTTAACATCTCATCCATAGAATGGAGCACAAGGCAGTTCACGTGACTTGCTCAAGTCACACACAGTGAATCAGTTAGTGGCTTGGGGATGGGTTTGAACCAGTGACCGTCTGAACCCAAACCCTGGACTTTAACCAGCTGACCACACACTGCCTCCCTATGTTATCAATGATATTACAGTTGGGGAGGTTTGCCAGCGAGACAAAGGTATGACTGACCTTTTCTGTTGTAAATACAACCATGAACTGAACCTTATACAAGCACAAGCTCTCGCTTCTTGAATTTGTGATAATCCTGTATTACAAAATGCATCAAGTAACTATTACATTTACACTGATATAGCAACACAGTGTTAACCATCTTTACTCACGACTGTGGGGCATATTGATCGTGCACCAGATTTGGCGAAAACTGGATTATTCAGCAGAGCAGGAAAAGTTAATTTACGTGCGATTGCTGTGTAAATCACAATACATTTAATAACGCCGTTGTTGCCCTGTTAGAAGGCATGAGTATCATAGTAGAGGGCCGGAAGCTTTGCTCGCGACCACCCTTGGACAGACATACGCCCACTGAACACAAGCGCCAGTCAAGTTAACCGCGAAACTCGACTTCAATGTTCAGTCATGTGTACAACAGAAATTTGTGAGACTGAGTGTTTTTTTTAAACTGGTAAATTGGCTGTAGAAGATTCAAACTACCACCACTCACAGAAGCTGCTTTGCTTTTCAATCGTCGCCATTTGTGGCAACTGTACTTCCTTTTTCACTCAGGTACACGAATGAATATCCACTGTGGTTTATAACTGTATCTTTAAATGGGCGTGGTTGCACTGTTTGCAAAAGGACCACTTTAAAAAGTTTCGAGCTGGGCACTTTCCAGACTTTTCTAGGTACTGCAATCACATTTTATAATATTCTATATACTACCATTAAACATTCTTGTGAATAAATATAAATATTTCAAGTCAGATTATATCTGCAGTTTTGAAAGTGTACAATCGAGTTTTGCTTCTACGTTTGAATGAATTAGAATGCGACATGTATCTGCTTTAACAGACGGGGTACAGTTTTCAAATATGTCCACGTCCTACATTCATCAGTTAAAAATGCGCTGTCAGTCGATTAAGCATTTTTTGTTGTTGTTTTTGTTTCGGCCCATTGTTTTTTTGTAGTGCCGCAAACTACATCAATAACTCCGCCCCTCACCCCCCTTCCCTTTTTCCTTTCTCCCTTTCCGGTCCCGCTCCCCTAAAGAAATAAGACACTGGGAGGTTTTTTGATTACTCCACCCCTCAACTATCTTCAGAACTTTCTTACTTTACACCCAGTATCTCTCCCTTTTCTCTGCTGTTTCTCCTTCCTAGATGGAGCCATGCACGTTGCACTTTCACGTCAAACTTCTTGCAGGATTCTCTTTAAAGCCAGATGCAATCTACAACTTTTTTTTATTTCATTTACTTAATCATTTAAAACATGTTGTATGTCCAAGAAAGGTTGGATTCTCATTGGGTGAAGTTTCTTTTCATTCTGCCAAGCAGAACATGCTAGTGCTTTTCTACAACGCAGTTACCACTTTCAAACCAGCAACAAGGTACGTGTCCCCTACACTGAATGTACGCGAACTCATTTGTAATTTATTTCTTTAATCTTTTGTTGTTGTTGCATGATGTTAGATGTGATGTGTGTGTGTGTGTGTGTGTGTGTGTGTGTGTGTGTGTGTTAGATACTAAAATATATGTGGTAATGCATTGGCATTTGCTTCACTGCTAAATGATATGTAACATAGCATTTTATAAATGTATACTGTAAAGTTTAGATAGACTTGGCAGTTTTTTTATTTATATAGATAAAACTTTTTTTTTCCTTCTCAGAAAACTTTGTCAAGACTCATAAAGGAATTCGATGTGGTGCATCCTATGAAAGTTGACAGGGATGGGTGTTTGTGTCTCACAGTTTAACCCATCATCAACAAACACAGGAGAAAAAAAAAGAGGCGAGAACAACCGGCGGCTCAGGGTCTACAAATTCACCACAAGGGCCAGGATTTTGCTTTTAATCTTACTGTTAACAAAATCTACTTTCCCATAGCTACGTGTTAGAGAAGATACAGATTACTGGTGCAAGATTACAACCCGCCTCAGAGAATTCCTGTCATCTCTGGCACTGTTACCTCTCTGTGAAACAGGTCGACAGGGACATTGGGTCCAGCGGCTGTCAGCACAGCGGATTAGGTAAAGCAGATTCTGCCCAGCAAAGAAAAAACAGCGCGTGAAAATATATATATAATATATGTGTATATATATATATATATATATATATATATATATATATATATATATATATACCACACACCTACAAAACACACATACAGGGTGAAATTCTGCGGGGTACTCACTACTGTTTTCAACAGATACATTCATCCACTCACACAGTCCCATTCATTCATGGGGTTTCCATCTTGGGGCAATATTACACGTGAGGCAGCGTGTCACGTGAACGTTTAATTATAAATCAGGTTTATTGCTT
>JAHFZB010000198.1:30489-48286 GCA_036884735.1 Huso huso | reverse complement strand
GTCTTATGGCGGAGGGAATAGACCATGGGGCACTTCCTTTTGGATGATGATAATGTGCAGCGGCTCTCAGATAACATGGGGATAGAACCATCTAAAATTTTATGAATATGTCTTTACACATTTTGCTGATCTCGATGGCGCTGATAATAGCAACGGTGAATGTGAGGAGTGTGGTGAGCAAGGTCAGGTGCAAGGCTGTTTTAGAGTATCTAGAAGGTATTGATGCAGATGTGTTCTTTTTACAAGAGTGTGGGATTGGGTTTAAGAAAGAATATAGAGAGTTGGAAAGCATGTGGGTGAAAGGTGAATCAGTGTGGTCGGGGACAGATGAAAATAAGAATGCGGGAGTGGCAATATTGTTTAAAAATAATAAGTGTATAATTAAAGAGAAAAGTGTGTTGCAGGATGGAAGGGTTGTTATGGTGAGAGTGGTATGTAATAAGCAAGAGATTAAGCTGGTGAATGTGTATGCGCCTGTGGAGAAACACCAGAGGCTTGAATTGTTGGGACTGGTAAGGATGGAGCTTAGTTCATCCATGCCGGTGGTGATGGGAGGTGACTGGAATTGTGTGAGGAGTGGGGGTGACAAGAAGGATGGGAAGGAAAATTTTAAATTAGATAAAACATCTGTGTTATTGAACAAAATAATGAAAGATTTTAAGTTGATAGATTGTTATAAAATGATACATCCTGAGGGGGGCTTACCTGGAGCAACTCTCAGGGACAAATAAGTCCAGGATCGATATGATTTTTGTTTCTGAGGGGTGAAATGTCAAGATTGTAAACTGGAGCCTATGTTCTTCTCTGATCATGTGATGGTGAGGGCAACATTGGATCTGGGAGGGTGAGTGAAAAGGGAAAAGGAGTGGAAATTAAATGTTAAATTATTAGAGGATAGTAAAATAGAGAGAAATATGTAGAGAAGTATAAAGGGTGGAGGTCTCTACAGGTTTTGTTTGAAAAAAGAGTGAGTGGTGGGATTTTGTTAAAAAGGAGAATGTGACAGTCTGGCTCGCAGTGGTGACGCTCACGGACCAGGAAGTAGAAACCAAAACAATGGTTGGGCGGTTAAGCTGAATGCTGCGGCACTCAGCGTATTTATTAATAAACAAAATATTAAACAAACCAACAAAACACAAAACAAAAAGGGCACGAGGCCAAAACGAATGAACAAACAAACAAGTAAGTGATGTGCTGGGTAATCCAGCACGTTTTAGCAATTGTTTTCAAATCTGGCTTTCTCTCGCCTCTCTCCGCTCCCGTACTCTCCTCACACTCTCAACCCCCGAGTGCAGAGTGCTGCTGGTTTATATACTCTGGCCGAGGGATTAACTAGTTGGTAATTATCTTATTATCCCTCGCCAGAGTCTGCATCGCGTTTGGTAAGGATGCATGACTGTCAGCTAGTTAAATAATCAGTAGCTGATCAGCCATGCATCCTCACGGGTTTTTAAATATAACAATAAAAGATGCGGCGCTTTTACCCGCGCCCAAAACAAAAATAAATAATAAACGGGGCGGGACCTCTCCCACACATGCCATGGCAGCACACATGGCCTTACCAGCCACCTCCCCCCTTAGTCTCAATGTCCTGGAAGGGGAAGCAGAGTTGCTTCTGGGGGTGGCCATGGTGGAGGCTCTGGCACCCCCAATTCTTCGTGGCCCGGCAGCTCCCTCTTCCAGGGCTCCTCCACACTCTATCCTGCATGAAAGTGCGGCTGGGGGCTGGTCTCTGCCCCCCCCCTCTTCACGGCCAGCAGTTCCCCTCCATTGGGCTCTGACCACACAATCCCGCAAAAGTGCGGCTGGGAAAACTGTCTCTGACCTCCCCTTCTTCATGGTCGGCAGCTCCCCTCCGTGGGGCTCCGACCACATAATCGACGCGAAAGTCGGCTGGGGAAAGTCTCGGACCTCCCCCTTCCTCATAACTGTCGTTCCCCCTCCGTGGGCTCGGCCATAGTGGTGACCCCAGGCGGCAGGATCCCTGGCGACCCCAGGCTGGCAGGATCCCTGGCGACCCCAGGCGACGGGCAGCGGACCCTCGGGAGGCGACGGACCGGACCCCGGGAGGCGACGGCAGCGGACCCTCGGGAGGCGACGGCAGCGGCAGCGGACCTCGGGAGGCGACGGCAGCGCAGCGGACCCTCGGGAGGCGACGGGCGGCAGCGGACCCTCGGGAGGCGGCGGCAGCGACCGAGGCGACGCAGCAGCAACCCGGACCCTCGGGGGCGATGGCAGCAGCAGCAGGACCCTCGAGGCGACGGCAGCAGCAGCAGGACCCTCGGGAGGTGAATCCGGAGGGGCCCCTGGCCATGGCGGGCAGCGGAGCTCCACTTCCCTCGTTCCTGTAGCTGGTGGCTCTCCAGGCGATGTGGGAGCAACAGGCAGCCCCAGGTGATGCGGAGCAACAGGCAGCCCCAGGCGTGCGGGCAACAGGCAGCCCCAGGCGATGCAAAGGCAGGCATCCCTGGGTGGTGCGAGGCAGGGCAGGAGCAGTCCTTCCCATGACGGTGGATGTGGAACCAGCAGGTATTCACCCTCTGCTGGTGGAGGTGGGAAGGAAAGCAGTCCTCCCACAGCGGCTGAGGGCGGAACCAGCAGGTATTCACCCTCTGCTGGTGGAGGTGGGAGGGCAAGCAGTCCTCCACGACGGTGGAGGCAGAACCAGCAGGCATTCACCCTCTGCTGGTGGAGGTGGGAGGGGCAAGCAGTCCTCCCACGATGGTGGAGGCGGAACCAGGCATTCACCCTCTGCTGGTGGAGGTGGCGGAGGCAGGCAAGCTCTTGCTGCTCTGCTCCTGGTGATGGTGGAGACAGAAGCAGCCCCTGCTGCTCTGCTCCTGGTGGTGGTGGAGACAGAGGCAGCTCCTGCTGCTCTGCTCCTGGTGGTGGTGGAGGCAGAGGCAGCTCCTGCTGCTCTGCTCCTGACGGTGGTGGAGACAGAGGCGGGGCTCCTCACCCCCTAACGCTGGAGACGGCAGCCCATGGCTCCTCTCCCTCTGGCGTTGGAGACGGCAGCACTGGCTCCTTCCCTCAGGCGCTGGAGACGGCAGCAATGGCTCCTCTCCTCGGGCGCTGGAGATGGCAGCAATGGCTCTCTCCCTCGGGCGTTGGAGAAGGCAGCGATGGCCCTCCCACTGGCGCTGGAGACGGCAGCGATGGCTCCTCTCCACTGGCGCTGGAGACGGCAGCGATGGCTCCCTCCCCTTTGGCGCTGGAGACGGCAGCGATGGCTCTCTCCCTTTGGCGCTGGAGCGGCAGCGATGGCTCTTCCCTCTGGCGCTGGAGACGGCAGCGATGGCTCTTTCCCTCTGGCGCTGGAGACGGCAGCGGCGGCTCCCCTCTGGCGCTGGAGACGGCAGCGATGGCCCTCTCCCTCTGGCGCTGGAGAAGGCAGCGATAGCTCTCTCCCTCTGGCGCTGGAGACGGCAGCGATGGCTCCTCTCCTCTGGGCGCTGAGACGGCAGCGATGCTCTCCCTCTGGCGCTGGGAGACGGCAGCGATGGCTCTCCCTCTGGCGCTGGAGACGGCAGCGATGGCTCCTCTCCCTCTGGCGCTGGAGACGGCAGCGATGGCTCCTCCCTCTGGCGCTGGAGACGGCAGCGATGGCTCCCTCTCCCTCTGGCGCTGGAGAAAGCAACAATGGCTCCTCTCCCTTTGGCGCTGGAGGCGGCAGCGATGGCCCTCCCTCTGGCGCTGGAGAGAAGGCAGCGGCTGGGCTTTTTCCCGATGGAGCTGGAGATGGCGGTAACCCTGCCATATCTGCAGCCAGGTAGCGGATTACCATGTCCGCAACCTCCGGAAGGACACTGGGCGATGTTGCTTTTCCCAGGCTTCCCATCGCTCTCCATCTCTGGCCCACAGGAGGTTGATCACATCGGGGAGGGCCTCTTCAGCATTCCTCCCAGGCTCCACCAGCCAGCCCCAGATTCCCTCAGAGGAGAGTGAACTCCTCTTAGCCAGCGGGCTCTCCCCTGACGCCGACGCTCAGGCTCCTCCATCTCCTGCCATGGAGGGGGTGGTCTGGTGCCACATGCCCGACCTCACCAACCGCTGGGCTTCCTCCCCTCACCCTTCAGGCAGGTGAGGCAGGCGTCCAGTGTGGCAAGGTAAGGCTGCTGTTGCTGCGCCTCCTGCTGCTGTTGTTGCTGCTGCTGCTTTCTCCTCCGCTACTTTTCCCCATTTTTATTTATTTATTTTTATTTATTTTTTTTCCAAAAAAAACACAAAAATACTTTTGAAAAAACAAAAAAAACGTCCTTATCCTTTCCTGGTCCGCTGTTGGAGGCGTTGTTTGTCCCCTCCCGGACACCATATGTGACAGTCTGGCTCGCAGTGGTGACGTCACGGACCAGGAAGTAGAAACCAAAACAATGGTTGGGCGGTTAAAGCTGAATGCTGCGGCACTCAGCGTATTTATTAATAAACAAAATATTAAACAAACCAACAAAACACAAAACAAAAAAGGCACGAGGGCGAACGAATGAACAAACAAACAAGTAAGTGATGTGCTGGGTAATCCAGCACGTTTTAGCAATTGTTTTTCAAATCTGGCTTTCTCTCTCCGCTCTCTCCGCTCTCCCGTACTCTCCTCTACACTCTCAACCCCGAGTGCAGAGTGCTGCTGGTTTATATACTCTGGCCGAGGGATTAACTAGTTGGTAATTATCTTATTATCCCTCGGCCAGAGTCTGCCTGTGTTTAGTAAGGATGCATGACTGTCAGCTAGTTAAATAATCAGTAGCTGATCAGCCATGCATCCTCACGGGTTTTAAATATAACAATAAAAGATGCGGCGCTTTTACCCGCGCCGCAAACAAAAATACAAATAATAATAAATAGGGGCGGGACACTCCGCCACAGAGAACCAAATTGTTTTTTATAAATGAAGGCAGGGATAAAGTACGCAAAGCAAAAGAAAAATGTAAATGGCTGGAAAAGAAGCTTCAGAGATTGTTTTTGCAGGAGAGGGCAGGATTTGAAGTCTCTGAAGAGATAAAGGGGGTGAAGGAGAGAATAAAACATTTCATGTATAAAAAAAGTGAGACAGTGATGCTGCAAAGCAAGATAGAGAGGATTGAGAAAGGAGACCTGTTCAAGGTTCTTTTTTAAAAAGTATTTGACAGAAAGCAGGTGATGGAGGGGTTAAAAAGGGAGGATGGTGTGGTGAGGAATGGAAATAAAGGCATGTGTGAGGTGGCGGAAAGTTTTTATGAGACTTTGTATAATGAAAAGAGGGTGGTGGAGAGTAATTGTAAAGAAATGATTGAAGGCATTAATGTATTTTAAGTAATGAACAGAAGGTGGGGTTGGAAAAGGGCTTTTCTCTGGAAGAGCTGGATAAAGCTTTGAAAGCAAGCAAAATGGGGAAAACGCCTGGGGAGGATGGCTTACCCACTGAATATTATAAGTGTTTTTGGAATGTTTTAAAATATGATTTGTTGAGTTTTTATAGAAAGTTCTAATGATGGGAAATGGCCACTTCTTTTAAGAGGGCGTCATCACTTTGCTTTATAAGAAGGGAGACCGGAAGATTTGAAGAACTGGCGTCCGATCAGCCTCCTCAACACAGACTATAAGTTGCTGGCGAAGATCCTGACTGGAAGGATGGGGCAGGTGATCGACACAGTCATCCATCAGGACCAGGTATGCAGTCCCAGGTAGGAGGATAATGGACAGCTTGATACTGGTGAGAGACTCTATCTGTTATGCCAGGGAGAGGGAGCTCCGTTTAGTATCCTGAATTTGGATTTAGAGAAGGCATATGATAGAATAGCGCAAGTACATGTTTGGTGTACTGTTGAAAATGGGGTTTCAATCAGGTTCGTTAATTGGATTAAGGTCTTGTATGAAGACATCCAAAGTGTTATTTTGGTAAATGGGAGCACGTCTAAACCAGTTAAAATCCGAGCGGAGTGCGCCAAGGCTGTCCACTGTCTCCTTTGCTGTTTATATGTTGTATTGAACCTTTAGCCATTGCCATTAGGGCGAATAAACAGACCTGTGGACTGTTCGTACCTGGGAGTGGGGGAGAACAGGTGAAATGTATTTGTACATGGATGACGTGTCGATTATTTGCCGGGATGAGTTCTCAATGGAGAAAACGGTGGAATGGTCGGGGGGTTCTGCAGGGCGTCAGGATCCAAGGTCAACATGGGAAAAGCGAGTGTATGCTGTATGGGAAGTGGGCCAGAGTTCCCAGCATGGGGTTGTGTTTAAAGAATGACTTTATTCAAATTTTAGGGGTAAAATTCTATAAACATGGGTCTGGAGTGCAGAATTGGGACAACGTCACTGCCAAGGTTGCACAAAAAGCTGGGGCTGTGGAGCCTCAGAGATCTCACTTTTGAAGGCAAGTGTTTAATTTTAAAATCTGTTATTTTACCTGTCTTGGTTTACCTGTCTGCAGTGTTCCCTCCAACCAGGAATGTCCTGTGTGCCCTGACACGCCCAGTGTGATGCGCTTCTTCTGGGGGAGGAAGAATGAGATGTTAAAGTGGGAGGTGGTATACAAGGCAAAAAATGGAGGAAAGGGGTTCCTGACCTCACGAAGATCTTGCTTTTACATTTTGTAATTGTCCATGGAGGTTGTGTCTCTATGGGTCAAGCAAAACTGCACATTTTGTAAAATATTTTTAGGACCGATTCTAAGAGGTTTTAAAATGTTTTATCCTGTTTTAACTGTGCCGACATCATGGAAGCTCCTTTTTGTATAATAAAAATTAAACTGTTTTAAAGAAAGAGGAACTTTTGTTTTAGATAAAGAGGTGGCAGGACCCCGTAAAAAGTCGCGGAAATTTGTGCAAGACAGAGAAAAAATATGTAATGTCTCATTTTTTAACCCACAGGTTGTGGAGGGATTTGGCTGAAAGTAGCTCACCGAGACTCATGAACCGGCACAAGGACTTGGCATGGCAGACGGTACACTAGATCCTCCCAGTACGGGCTACTATGTATCACAGGAACCTCGGGAAGTCCCCTAGATGTCCTTTTAAGGATTGTGGGCAGAAGAAACCGCGCATCTGTTCTGGGGATGTGGACAAGCCAAAAAGTTTGGCGGGAGGCGAAAGACACCCTGAGCGGGTTTTAAACAACAGAAACATTTTTTGCAATGGTCCTGCACGGGGGTTAAGCCTGGGTTTGTAGTGAAAGAAAAATGGACATGCTTGTGGGTTTTATTGAACTGTTTAAAAAGCCATGTGGAAGGCAAGAAATCTTTTAGTTTTTAAAGGAAAGCTGCTGACCTCGGGGAGGTGAAAGATTTTGGCTTGTCACAGGCTCAGAGAGTATCAGATGCAGGATGCGCTGCGGGAAGGAGAAGAGATCGCCGGGAGAGATGGAGCACTTTGTTGGGCTTTGCCTGCCACTTGGACTCGTGCGGTTTATGGTCTTCTGATAGGGGTGAAAGCGGGTTGTTTTTGCGCATACACTGTCTTGTGCAAATGGAGTTGTTTTAACCTGATTGTCCTTTCAGACCTTGTTTTATTGGAAAGTTTTTATGACGTGGCTGTAATATGATACTGTTTTTTCATGTGTATTGTATTAAGTTTTTGATTATACGTTTATGATTTTTGTCCAAGGACAATAAATAAAAACTTTAAAAACAAAAAAAAATTGTTCTTATCAGTTTAATATCTGATCGTCCCCCAGGGGGGACCCGTCTATTAAATTGATTTTTGGCAGGAGATGGAACCGGGCTTGCTCCGTCCACTCCCGCATCGACCAGTATTGCAGTATCTCCGGAACGTGCACAAGAAAGGTCAAAAGAGAGAGAGAGAGAGAGAGAGAGAGCAGCCTCTCCCTCCCTTTTTCTGGGTTGTATTTTTCCCGCTTTTTTTTTTTTTTTTTTTGTTTGTTTGTTTGTTCCAAATAAGGCAGGCAGGTCTGCCTAACTGATGGACAGCCTGCTCTGCTCACGCAGCAGGCCAGTGTACCCCCAGGTTGCCTTGCGCTCGTGGGAGGAGGAGGAGGACGCGGGTAAAGCAGAAACGGAGCTGTTTAGTGGGGCAAGGAGCCCTTGCTTTCAAAGCGGCAGCAGCAAAGCGCCCTTTGCCGGGACCGAACGGCACTTATGTTTTGGGAAGAGTTCCTGTTTTGTTTTGTTTTGTTTTGTTTGGCCTTGCCGCGGGTAGAGAGAAGGCCTTTGGGCCGGCCGGAAGGGCTGGGCTGCCAGTAAAGCCACGCTCTGGCTTCTCTTCAGTTCAATAAATCTTTCGCCTTTACTAAAGATTTCCGTGGAGAGGAGCATTTATGAGTTCAATGCAATTTTGGCTGGCCTGCCCCTCGGGGTGGGGCTCGACATGGGTTTAAAAGCAGAACGAGCACAGCAGCGGCGGGCGCCATGTTAATAATTAGAGCCTGGCACCTTTTTTCTTTTTCTTTTTTTTTTTTTCCCATTTTTCTCCTCAGTCCAAGAAGCGAGTACCCGGCAGCTCCGGGCGATGCGCGCCCGGCGTTGGTCAAAACCATTGTGGGCATCGCTTCTCG
Organism: Huso huso; assembly: GCA_036884735.1. Lineage (NCBI taxonomy): Eukaryota > Metazoa > Chordata > Actinopteri > Acipenseriformes > Acipenseridae > Huso > Huso huso. Next base: position 39,799 of record JAHFZB010000198.1, on the reverse strand, counting down.
GCCTCTTGGCGCAGATCTAGAGCAAGTGGCTTGACCGCAGCTCTAGATTGTTGAGAGTTCTGAGCTAGGGATAGAGGAGAGACAATATGGCTGGAGTGAAGAACACCGCAAGATTTGATTGGAGTGGAAAGGAAGATGAAGGAATGCCAGAAAGAGAAGAATTTATACGCACCATCATTATGGAGTTGCTGAGCATCAATTTGGAGGAGATTCTTGGCATCCAGAGGAACGGGAAGGAAGAATTCTTTGATGTCGCCATGATGGGTGAGCTGAGTTTTAAATCTCTATTAAAAGGCCTGTAAGGGAAAGAAAATGTGGAACCTTTGAAGCAATTTAAAGTTCAGTCTAGGAAAGAAAAAATTTCAGTTTTAACAATTAACTTGTTTGACATGAATGTGTCTGATCAAAGTGTTAATTGGTTTCTGAGGAAATATGTAGATATTCTTTCTGGGCCAAGATATAGGAGAGATGGTTTGGGTGTGTGGAATGGGCAGAGACAATATAGTGTGCTCCTGAGGGAAGATCCGAATGGACATCAGGGCTTTTTACATCCTCCTGCAAAGTGTAGGGTGGAGGGGTTAATGGTTACATCCTATATTCAGGTCAACCCCAGTTTTGTAGGAAATGCCAAAAGTATGGGCACAGTGAGCAGAACTGTGAAGAGATGAGATGTTTTAATTGTGGAGAGAAAGGGCATTTTTCCTATGAATGCAAAAATTCAAAAAAATGTCACAATTGTGGAGATGCAAGCCATGTCAGGAGGGACTGCAGAGAAAGAAGATCCTATGCAGGGGTTTTTGAGAACCTACCTTCCGTTGAGGATGTTATGAGGGAGTGGCGGAATAAAAACAAGAAACAGCAAGAGGAGGGTCCGGCAGCCTCCTTAACTGATAAGGAGGTTGTGGCGGCAGCGGAGGAGGTGGCAGGTGTAGAAGCTGCAATGGAGGTCACAGCAATCGCGAGAACGGAGGTAGAGGAAATATCTAATACAAACAAAAGAAATAAATCAGGTTTACCTGTCAACTTACCTGACAACTTACCTGGGAATGCGGCTAGATCTTCTGGTGCATCCTGGGGGGAAGAAATGGAGTCTCAGGCCAGGGAAGGTATTGCAGCAGAGGGAAGTCAGCTTCTGGGCCAGTCCGTCCCTATAGAAGAAGGAAAGTGGAGTGTTGAAAAGAGAAGAACAAGCAAAAGGAAGTGTAAGGAGCTAGCAGAAAGTGAAAACAAAATTTATTTGGTGGACACTGCTAATTCCTATGAAGTACTCGAAGAGGAAGAAGCTTCTGTGGTTGAGCCTTCAGAAGCAGGAAGCTCTCCTTTGATACCTGAGCTGACACCATCAGAGGAGGAGGATGACAGCAGCAGTAATAATAGTGCGGATTCACAGACTATCCCTTGTGGTCAGGAGGTGGCAGTGTCAGATGTGGATTCTCAGAATTCAATGGATTTTTTGGAGCAGGATGATGTAGCTAAAGTTGCTGTAGTTATGGGAATGGAAGAGAAACCCTAATTCTTTTTGATGGACTTCAAGGTAGTAACTTTAAATGTAAGGGGTTTAAGGGACAGGGAGAAAAGAGCTGCAATATTTTTGTCTTTGGCATTGATGCCCTTTAACATTTGTTTTTTGCAAGAGTGTCACCTTCGGGATGAAATGGACTTCAAAAAGTTCTCAAGGGACTGGACTGGGGGGGGTTCATTTTGGAGTGTGGGTAATGTACACTCTGATGGATTGGGGGTACTGGTGAAGGGTAGTGAAATGATTATTGAAAATGTGTTAACGGTGGTACCAGGGAGATTAATGGTAGTAGATGGTATGATGGGGGGGCAGAAATATAGGCTTATTAATATCTATGCACCATGCAATCCTACCAAAAGGTTACAGTTTTTCAAGGATTTTGTGTTTTTGTTAGATACTAACAAAAAGGTCATATTGGGAGGTGATTTTAATACTTCGGTAGATAGTACAGAAAGGGGAGCTGAGCTGGATTTTACAGGGAAATATCTGTTAAAAGAAACTCAAAATTATAAATTAAAGGATGCATATAGAGGGTTGTATAAAGATGGAGTGGGGTACACATGGAGGAACACTAGAGGGCATCAAAGCAGGTTAGATTATTTTTTCACTTCACAAGAGATTAAGGTTAAAGAGTGTAAGATATTACCATGTTGGGGGTCTGACCATGATATGGTAGTGATGTCAATAGAGGGGGATGCAGTGAATATTGGGAAGGGGTTTTGGAAACTTAATATTAGTTTACTACAGGATGAGACATTTGTGAAGAGTTTGAGAGAATTCTATAAATTATGGCAAGAATTTAAGGGGGGGTTTAGCAATATTTTAGTTTGGTGGGAGAAGTTGAAGTTAATCTAGCAGAATTCTGCAGACGGTACTCAAGGAGAAAAGAGAGAGGAGAGAAGAGTGGTGAGGAGGGTGAATAGGAGGTTACAAAGGCTAATAGGTGAAAGGAATAGGGGGTTAATGGTAGAAGAAGAAATTATAGAGGCAAAGAAGGAAATTAAGGAGTATTATGTGAATAGAGTTAAAGAATTTGCCTTCTTAGCAAAAGAAGAGGAGCGAGAGAAAGATGAAAATAACAAAATATTTTTTTTCAGACAGTCAAACAAAAACAAAGAAGAGAATGGGTGGAGGGTGTGGTCACTAGTGAAGGGAAGGTAGTGAGTAGAGGAGGAAGTGTTTGATCATGTGTGCTCTTTTACAAGGAGATGTTTGCTGAAAGAGTTGTGGACGAGGAGAAGGGTGAGGTGTTGTTAAGTAAATTAGGAGAGGTTGGGTGAGGAGGATAAGGTTGAATTGGGGGAAATTAAAGTGGCAGAAGTAGAGGGGCTTTATTGGCTATGAAGGGGAATAAGACCCCTGGGGGATGGGCTTCCGAAATAATTTTATGTTTCACTGTGGGATTTAGTTAAAAGGATTTGGTGGAGGTGTATAGGAAATTTTTAAGAAAAGGAGCTTAGTGAGTCAATGAAGACAGGGATTATTCACTTAATATATAAAAAAGGGGATAAGAGAGACATTAGAAACTGGAGACCAATAACATTATTATGTGTGGACTACAAAATTTTAAGTAAGGTATTAACTAACAGATTAAAAGGAAGTGATGGGAGTTGTGGTGGTGAGGACCAAACTTGTGGGGTGAGAGGCAGGACAGGGTCTTACAATTTATCTTTAATAAGGGATCTGATTAGTTGGGCAAAGATAGAGATTTGGCTTTGGGGATTTTAAGTTTGGATCAAGAAAAGCTTTTGATCGGGTGAATCATAATTTTTGTTTAAAGTGTTAAAGAAAATGAATTTTGGGGATAATTTTGTGGCCTGGGTGAAGGTGTTATACAATAATGTTTGTAGTAAGGTTAAAATTAATGGAACTCTGGGTGCCTCAGTGAAGCAGAAAGGAGGGGTTAGGCAAGGGTGTCCTCTTTTCTCCTTTGTTATATGTATTATTCATTGAACCTTTGGCAGAGATGTTAAGGCAAGAGAAAGGGATTGAAGGGCATGTATCCCTGGGGGGTGGAGAGGGGCCAAAGTGGCTCAGTACGCAGATGACACTACTGTTTTTTTTTCACCACAGATAGGGGCTTGGACAAGATAGTAGAGGTGTTGGGGTTATATTGTGAAGCTACAGGGTCTGCAATTAATGGGGAAAATCTGCAATAATGTACTGTGGTAGTTGGAGGAACAGGAAAGACATAAAATGGTTTTCTATTTGCAATGATGGGCTAAAAATTCTAGGAGTTAAATTTTATAACAGCGATTCAGCTGGAAAGAATTGGGAGGAAAAAATTGAAAGGGTGAAGAAAAAATTAGGCTTATGGGAAACTAGGCGGCTTAGTATTACGGGTAAGGGGTTAGTTGTTAAGGCTGATGTTTTATCAGGTTTGATTTACTTAGCCCTAGTCTTTCCTTTTCCAACTAAGTATAAATTGATTTTAACAAGGTTAGTGTTTTCCTTTATTTGGGGAGGCAGGTATGAACCGGTTAAAAGGGAACACATGTATTTGGAGATTGAAGAGGGGGGGAGGGGTATAGTGTCTATTCCTTTGAAATTGGAGATTTTGTTTGTATGTTTTATAGTGAAAATACTAAAGGAAAAGGTACGGCATAAGGCATATTATTTTATGAAACTTTGGGGGCTTTTAGTTAAAGGTTTAGTGTCATGGGATAATGTGGGACCAAAGGCTGAGCAGTTACCATGGCACTATGAAAAAGATGTCACTATTTTTAAGAGCACACCCAGAGGTGCTCAAGGATGATTTAGTAGAGGAGCATAAGAAATGTATAAAGTTTTAAAAGAAAAAATGCTACTATCGGGGTGAGGAAGGTGGGTGCTAGGAAAATTAATTGGGGGGCAATACAATTAAAAAATCAGCCAAATGAAATAAAGGATTTGAATTGGTTGGTGGCCTTAGATAGGTTACCTGTCAGGGAAAGATTGCGTAGGGAAGGTCAGATTCTCAACGGCAGGTGTCCAAGGGGTGTCCGGGTGAGGAGGAGACGGTATGGCATGCCTTCTGGAGTTGTCATCTGGTTAATGGCTTCTGGGGAGAAATTAAAAGTTATTAAGGTTAGTTAAAGGAAATCTTGATTTAAGTCCTGAATTTATATTATGGGGGAAGGGTTGGAAGGGATGGGGAGGAAGTTGGGAGAGTAATTTGGGGAATTATTAGTATTGGGAAAGAAATTGTGTGGAGGGATAGGAATGAGCAGTGTAAAAAAAAAAGAAACAAGGGAAGTCGGTAGCACAGTTGGTTTGTGAAGCGAAATCACGGGTGAAATTAGAATGTAAGTTGGAAAACAGGAAGATGGGGGGAGGTAGCATTTAATCAAGGTTGGGGAGGCTGGGAAGGAAATTTGTGTAAATAAAATTTAATAATGTGAAAATGAATAATTGGGAAAAACTGTGATGAAGATATGGGTCTGTTAATTTCTGGGAAAATAGTGAGATTAATTTCTGAGCAGTTAAGAAAAAAAAAAAAAATCTGTTCTTATCAGTTTAATATCTGATACGTCCCCATAGGGGACCCGTCTACATTAAATTGATTTTTGGAAGCAGGAGATGGAACCGGGGCTTGCTCAAGCCCACTCCACGAGATCGACCCGGTATTGCAGTATCTCCGGAACGGTGCACAAGAAAGGTCAAAAGAGAGAGAGAGAGAGAGAGCCAGCCAGCCTCTCCTCCCTTTTTCTGTGTTGTATTTTTTCCCGCTCTTTTGTTGTTTTTTTTTTTTTTTTTGTTTGTTTGTTTGTTCCAAATAAGGCAGGCAGGTCTGCCTAACTGATGGACAGCCTGCTCTGCTCACGCAGCAGGCCAGTGTACAGAGGCCTTGCTCGTGGGAGGAGGAGGACGAGCGCAGCGGTAAAGCAGAAACGAGTTGTTTAGTGGGGCAAGGAGCCCTTGCTTTCAAGCGGCAGCAGCAAAGCGCCTTTGCCGGGACCGAACGGCACTTGCGTTTTGGGAAGAGTTCCTGTTTTGTTTTGTTTTGTTTTGTTTGGCCTTGCCGCTGGTAGAGGAGAAGGCCTTTGGGCCGGCCGGAAAGGCTGGGCTGCCAGTAAAGCCACGCTCTGGCTTCTCTTCAGTTCGAATAAATCTTTTTTACTAAAGATTTCTGTGGAGAGGAGCATTTATGAGTTCAATACAATTTTTGGCTAGCCCCCTGCCCCTCGGGGTGGGGCTCGACATGGGTTTAAAAGCAGAACGAGCACAGCAGCGGCGCCGCCATGTTAATAATTAGAGCCTGGCACCTTTTTTTCTTTTTCTTTTTTTCTTTTTCCCATTTTTCCCCAGTCCGTCGAAGAAGCACGTATCGATGGTATACTGTTTGCATGACTTCAGAATATATTGGATATTTTGACATCACTTTGCAGCGGAGAGCACGTTTGGATTTCTGGGAGGATTATAAGAAAAAAAATGGATCCGATTTGGTTGGTGTTTATCATGGCCTCTTCTTCAGAGAACAAGGTTAGTGACTGCATGTTTAGTGCATATGTTAAGGTGGAGGACATTACTTGTTTTCTCAGATACTGCACTTGCAATATAGAGCACCAGTATTGAATGAATTCGAATTTGGAGGGAAACAAGTTTGCAAGACTGAGAAATGACCCAGATGGCATTGGTGGGAGTTTCATCCGCCAAAAAAAACTTTTCACTGGGCTCAGTAAGGGAAGCCTATTTTATGCAGGCCAGCCCTTTTGCAGAAATGCCAACGTTTCGGCCATGTGTGAGAATTACAGAAGATATTTTCTGCAGAAATTGTAAAAGGGTAAGTATATGGCCAGAGACTGTAGAGAGGAGAAGAAATGCACGCTTGTGGTGTGGCAGGCTACCTTAGAAACTGCACAATGAGAAGAGTTTCCTTTGCAGAAATGGTGAGAGGGACTCATCAGAAATGAGGCCTGGGCTGACAGAAGAGGAAGTGGAAGGGTGTGGCTCAGAGGCATGTAGTTGGAGAGGAGGAACAGCAGAGGGGATGGAGAGGTAGCTGGTCCTTCTTCAGCTTTTCTCCAAGTAGAGAATGAGTATGATGGCATTGCAGAGTTGTTTGATCCTATAAGGATAAGTGATTGGGGAGTACAGATAATAGTGAAGCTGAGGAATCCTAGGAACAGGAAACAACTTGAGGAAGAAATGGAGTTTACTGTTGTGGAGGGAAAGGAAGGAAGCAAAAGGAAGGCTCCGGAAGATGATGGAAAACAGAGGGGTGAATAAAATGAAGATCTTGAAGCCTCCTATACCTGCAATTGGGGAGCTATGGGGCTTTGATTAATGAGGAGGGTACAGATGTATCGAGAGAGGAGAGGCGATGAGACAGGAGGCCGGAGACACAGGATGAGTGAGGGGCTGAAGGTCCCTACCTGAATCAAGAGGTAGACAACTCGCTGCTGTCACAGGCATGGAGAAAGGATCTGATATGGGTGATCCACCAAGAGAGTAAAGAACATGATGGACCTACTGTGGTGTGGACCGTGATTGAGGTTGTTTGAAATCTCATTGATTACAAGATACCTGTTTGCAAACTTTTACTTATCATGGTTCTCAAGATAATATCTGCAACACAAGAGGACTAAGAGACGGTCAAGCGTAACTCTTTTTCTATCTTTGAAGAGTTTATTTTCTTGCTGTGGGCTTGCAAGAATGCCATTTAAAAAATGGGATTACGATGTTGGTAAATATACTGCAGACTGTCTTAGGTCCATCCAGATGGAGCATTGGAGTGTTTTCTAATGGGGTAGGAATTATTTTAAAGGAGATGTTTAAATTGAGAGCTCAATGGTAATTGGAACCTGGTAGAATCATTTATGTAGATGTGGGAATGTGGATGGTGAGGTACAGATTAATTAATGTTATGCACCCACCAACAGATCCTCAACATTGGAAACATTTAAAATCTACCGGATATTTTGAGCAATTCAACAGAATAGTAGTGATGGAGGAGATTTTAATATCTCCTTGGACGGAGGGTAAGGGGAGGATGATTGGCCAAATATATTAGTAGCTTGTTGACAGATTCTCCTTAACGGATATGTATAGGAATTTAACACAAAAGACCCAGGTCATACCTGGAGAAATTGTCAGGTTTATCAAGACGTTTAGATTACTTTTTCACAACAAATAGTTTTATGAAGTGAGTTTGAGTCCTTCCAACTGGTCTTCTGACCATGACATAATTAGGGTGGGTTGTAGCAAGTTTACCAAGGGACCAGGTTTTTGGAAACTAAATATAAGACTGTTGAGAGAGGATTTTAGAAAGGAATTTCTAGAGTTTTATAAAGGGTGGCAAACTTATGTTGGGTTTGTTTCTAAAGTAGATTGGTGGGGAGGAGGTTAAAATAAAGATTAGCCAGTTTTGGTTTAAAGTATTGTAGGAAAAGTGAAACAAAGAGTGGAGTAGAATAAATAAATTGCAAAAGATTTAGAGGTCATGCATTCTAAAACAAACGAGGGAAAGAGGTTAGGTTGGATGGCATAATATCAAAAGAAATAAAGAATAACATTGAAACAAAGGTTAAGGAGTTTAACTTTGGCAAAGTAATAGAAAAGAACATGATGAAAGTGTTCCAAATTTTCTTCAAAGCATTAAGGAAAACAAAGAAAGCCATAATTTGAATTGGATACAGGGACGGGGAAAATTAACAAAAGAGAGGATATCTAAAGCATGTTCAGGAGTTTATCAGAGTTATTAAAAAGAGAGATAGATAATGTAAAAGCCGGAGGAATTGTTAAATAATATAAACAAAAAGTTAAATAATGAAGAAAGAAATTTTTGGAAAAGGTATATCCAAAGATGAAATAGAGATGGCTTGAAGTTCTTGAAAGCTGATAAAACTCTGATGTGATGGATTACCAAAGGAATTTTATATTTGTTTTGGGATATGTTAGAGATGATTTACGAGTGTATAAAGAGGTTTTGGTTGATGGAGTGATGCTTGGAAACTATGAGGTCAGGGGTATTAAGTTTAATATATAAAAAGGGAAATAAGGAGTTACTAAAAATTGGAGGCCTATCACCTTGTTAAATGTGGATAATAAAATTTTGGGTAAGGTGATGACAAACAGATTGAAAATGGTGATGCCCAGTCTAGTTACATGAGGACCAGACTTGTGGGGGTTAGGAATAGGAACTAATAACCCACAATTTGCAGCTAACTAGAGATGTCATCATTGCACAAAAAGACAGAGATCTACCATTGTGCCTGCTCAAGTTGAGTCACCAGAGAAGGCTCTCTCGATAGGGTCAGTCACGAAGTTCCCGTTTGCTGTCCTGGAAAGAATGAACGTGGAACTTTTAATAATTGGGTTAGAACAATGTATAATAAAGCATCTAGTAGGTGCAATTAATGGTTTCTTTTAGTGAACGGGTAAGGCAAGAAGGTGGGTGAGCAAGGGTGCCCCAATGTCACTTCAAGTATTATATGTGCGTGTTGAGCCATTGGGCAATTGTATAAGAACGACAAAGATAGATGGGGTTCATCCCCGGAAGTAACGGGAAAGGGTTAAATTGCTCAATACGCAGATGACACTAGTTTGTTTTTAGCAAGTTCTGATTGGTCCATAAATAGGGCGATTGTGTTGTTAAAAAACTTATGAGAAGTTGTGGGTCAAAAGATTAACTAGAGAAATCTTCGCGATGTACTGTGCGGGAAGGGAGACGACAGCAGGGAGGTATAACTGTGTGTAAGGATGGGCTAAAATTGGGGGTGCAATTTTTTCAGAAGGATGATAAAGAAAAACTGGGAGGGGAAATGAAAAGAAGTGAAATTAAACATGTGAAAAGAAGAAGGTTGACCATTA
>JAHFZB010000198.1:10786-29989 GCA_036884735.1 Huso huso | reverse complement strand
AAGCATATGACATTTTATTTAGATTTCAAAAGCTTTTGACAAAGTCCATAAAAGATTAATGAACGCAGTAGGGATTCAAGGAAATGCATGCACATGGATTAGAAAGGTTAACATGTAGAAAACAGAAAGTACTGATTAGAGGAGAAACCTCAAAATGGAGCGAGGTAACCAGTGGTGTACCACAGGATCAGTATTAAGTCCTCTGCTATTCCTAATCTACATTAATGATTTAGATTCTGGTATAGTAAGCAAACTTATTAAATTTGCAGACAACATACACATAGTAGGAGGGCAAAACACTGTTGCAGTAGCAAAGGTCATTCAAAATGATCTAGACAGCATTCAGAACTGGGCAGACACATGGCAAATGACATTTAATAGAGAAAAGTGTAAAGTACTGCATGCAGGCAATACAGCATTATACATATCATATGGGAGATACTGAAATTGAAGAAGGAATCTATGAAAAAAGATAGGAGTTTATGTTGACTCAGAAATGTCTTCATCTAGACAAATGTGGGAAGCTATAAAAAGGCCAACAAGATGCTCGGATATATTGTGAGAAGTGTTGAATTTAAATCAAGGGAAGTAATGTTAAAACTTTACAATGCATTAGTAAGACCTCACCTAGAATATTGTGTTTCAGTTCTGGTCACCTTGTTACAAAAGGATATTGCAAAAGAAGAAGCGACCAGAATTATCCCGGTTTAAAAGGCATGTCGTATGCAGACAGGCTAAAAGAATTGAATCTATTCAGTCTTGAACAAAGAAGACTATGCGGTGATCTGACTCAAGTATCTAGAATTCTAAAAATTATTGACCAATGTCGACCAAGGGGACATTTTTGACCTGAAAAAGAAAAGGTCCAGGGGTCACAAATGGAGATTAGATAAAGGGGCATTCAGAACAGAAGATAGGAGGCACTTTTTTCCCCACAGAGAATTGCGAGGGTCTGGAACCAACTCCCCAATAATGTTGTTGAAACTGACACCCTGGGATCATTAAGTTACTAACAACCAAATGAGCAAGATGGGGCCGAACGGCCTCCTCTCATTGTAAACTTTATGTTCTTATATTATCTTCTGTGTCAATTCAGGAAACACCAAACAAGAACAATTCCAGGAGAAGATATGGGAGCAGAATCAGACATTCTAGGTGTACTAGCAGATCAACATGTTGCATGAGCTTGTTCTGCCATTGTTCATCCTTCTAAACAATTGACCATTTTGTATTCCAGTTCTGCCAATAGCTGTGACAATGGATATTTGCACATGTTCAAATCTTTTGTCTATATAGTGTTTAAGGGTCTTTCTGTCGATACCACTTTCTTGGGCTAATTTACCCTTATTCTCCATGGTATCTAAACAAGTAGTTAATTGCAGAATGGAGTCTTACTGTTTCTATCTCTGAAAGGACAGCAGTAAACTCCTCCCCACCTTCTAAATCACTGCCAATGGTCCTGGTGATATACAAGTCATACAGTAAAGAGCAATCTCTGCAACAGGTTCTCTTCTAGTTACACAAGGTACTATAGTAATATTTGAGAAATCCACAGCATCATGCATCAGGTGAGCCTTCCTCTGGATTGACATTTTTAATGTATTAAATTGGCTTTAACCAAGCACAACTAAACAAGACTGCTAGCATTTCTAGACTGCACCACAAACACAAATTAGTACTGAAATTCTGAACCGTCCTCGTAGACACCATCAGTCAGTAACAATCTCAACTCTAAAAGCACAATGAAAATAACTAATTACCTGCCAGAATTATATTCCCACCCGCAAGAAGCCATATATTAAAAAAGGTAGGTGAGCAGAGTGCCAGATCCAAGAAAAAAACGCTTGGAAAGTCAGTACTCATTACAATAAATATGCATTGTGGTAATCAAACACAAAAGAAAAGAAAAGAAAAATACTGGGAAACAATTGTAGAGCAATAAGACTAAAATATCCAAAAAGTGTCCCCTGGACTAAACTGGCCATGCACAGGGCATAAAAATAAACTGAGCCTTCCTGCAGAGGTGAGGTGAACCCCAAAAAACTGAACTTGCGAGAGGTGCCATTGAACCCCAAAAAAAACAAACTAAACTGAGCCTTCTGTGAGAGGTGCTCATTGAACCCCAAAAAACTGAACCTTCTGTGAGGTGCTAATTGATTCCAATAACTGAGCCTTCTGTAAGAGGTGCTCATTGAACCCCAATAAAAGAAACAAAAAGTAATTAAACTGAGCCTTTCTGTGAGAGGTGCTCGTTGAACCCCAATAAAACTGAGCCTTCTGTGAGGTGCTAATTGAATCCCAATAACTGAGCCTTCTGTAGGAGGTGCTCGTTTGACCCCAATAAAACTGAGCCTTCTGTGAGAGGTGCTCATTTAACCCCCAAAACAAAAACAAACTAAACTGAGCCTTCTGTGAGAGGTGCTGACTGATTCCCAATAACTGAGCCTTCTGTAAGAGGTGCTCATTGAACCCCAATAAAAGAAACAAAAACTAATTAAACTGAGCCTTCTGTGAGAGGCGCCATTGAACCCCAATAAAAGAAACAAAAAACTAATTAAACTGAGCCTTCTGTGAGAGGTGCTCGTTGAACCCCAATAAAACTGAGCCTTCTGTGAGGTGCTCATTGAACCCCAAAACAAAACCAACTAAACTGAGCCTTCTGCGAGGTGCTCATTGAACCCCAAAAAACGGAGCCTTCTGTGAGGTGCTAATTGATTCCCAATAACTGAGCCTTCTGTGAGAGGTGCTGGAACCCTAATAAAACTGAGCCTTCTGTGAGGTGCTAATTGAATCCCAGTAACTGAGCCTTCTGTGGGAGGTGCTCGTTGAACCCCAATAAAACTGAGCCTTCTGTGAGGTGCTCATTGAACCCCAAAACAAAAAACTAAACTGAGCCTTCTGCGAGAGGTGCTCATTGAACCCCAAATAAAAAAAGAAACAAAAAGTAATTAAACTGAAGAGGTGCCTAACCCCAATAAAACTGAGCCTTCTGTGAGGTGCTATTGAATCCCAATAACTGAGCCTTCTGTAGGACCCCAATAAAACTGAGCCTTCTGTGAGGTGCTAATTGAATCCCAGTAACTGAGCCTTCTAGGAGGTGCTTTCGTTGAACCCCAATAAAACTGAGCCTTCTGTGAGAGGTGCTCATTTAACCCCAAAACAAAACAAACTAAACTGAGCCTTCTGTGAGGTGCTATTGAACCCCAATAAAAGAAACAAAAACTAATTAAACTGAGCCTTCTGTGAGAGGCGCCATTGAACCCCAATAAAAGAAACAAAAAACTAATTAAACTGAGCCTTCTGTGAGAGGTGCTAGTTGAACCCCAATAAAACTGAGCCTTCTGTGAGGTGCTAATTGAATCCCAGTAACTGAGCCTTCTGTAGGAGGTGCTCGTTGAACCCCAATAAAACTGAGCCTTCTGTGAGAGGTGCTCATTTAACCCCAAAACAAAAAAAAACTAAACTGAGCCTTCTGCGAGAGGTGTTCATTGAACCCCAATAAAAGAAACAAAAAACTAATTAAACTGAGCCTTCTGTGAGAGGTGCTGTGAGCCTTCTGTAATTGATTCCCAATACTGAGCCTTCTGTAAGAGGTGCTCATTGAACCCCAATAAAAGAAACAAAAACTAATTAAACTGAGCCTTCTGTGAGGCGCATTGAACCCCCCAATAAAAGAAACAAAAAGTAATTAAACTGAGCCTTCTGTGAGAGGTGCTCGTTGAACCCCAATAAAACTGAGCCTTCTGTGAGGTGCTGACTGAATCCCAGTAACTGAGCTAGGAGGAAGTTGAACCCCAATAAAACTGAGCCTTCTGTGAAAAGGTGCTCATTTAACCCCAAAAAAAAAAAAAAAACTAAACTGAGCCTTCTGTAGAGGTGTTCATTGAACCCCAATAAAAGAAACAAAAAAACTAATTAAACTGAGCCTTCTGTGAGAGGTGCTCGGTGAACCCCAATAAAACTGAGCCTTCTGTGAGGTGCTAATTGAATCCCAATAACTGAAACCTTCTGTAGGAGGTGCTCGTTGAACCCCAATAAAACTGAGCCTTCTGCGAGAGGTGCTCATTGAACCCCCATAAAAGAAACAAAAAACTAAATTATACTGAGCCTTCTGCGAGAGGTGCTCATTGAACTCCAATAACTGAGCCTTCTGTAGGAGGTGCTCGTTGAACCCCAATAAAACAAAAACAAACTAAACTGAGCCTTCTGCGAGAGGTGCTCATTGAACCCCAAAAAAACAGCCTTCTGTGAGGTGCTAATTGATTCCCAATAACTGAGCCTTCTGTAAGAGGTGCTCATTGAACCCCAATAAAAGAAACAAAAAAGTAATTAAACTGAGCCTTCTGTGAGAGGCGCTCGTTGAACCCCAATAAAACAAAAACTATTTGTCCAGAACAAGTGTATATACAAAATTCAGGTGATAAAGGAAAAACCACAGAAATATTTAATTTTAAAAAGCTGAACAAAAATGAGTAAATTGGCTTGATCTTACCCAGCATTCAGGAAACAGTACAACAGCAAAACCACCTGGGTTTGGAAAAATCCTTCCAACAAACAATTCCCCCAATGGAAAGGCAGCTCAGAGAAATGATCCTTTAAATCCCAGGGTAAAGTAGGAACAGCTTGGTGAGGCAATGGCCAGTAATCCACAGCCTGCAAAGAACATTAAATAAATATCTATTAATTCACTAAGGTGAATTTCAAACTCAGCTGAAGAAGTTAATTGTAGAATTGATTCCAATTTTTATAAAGATATCTTTCCTGAGTGTAGTAGTTTTTTTTTTTTTTTTTAAAGAGCAGTAGATTAGAAAATACTTTTTCTAACAAACACACACAGCAACCACACCCTTCTCTCTCCCCTCAACACAAACCTGACTCTCCCTTATAAAACAGTCAGGGTGCATGTAATAAAGAAATAGCCAAATGGTCTAATGAGACAATGATAATCAATTAGATAGAACCAGGTCATTGCTATAAGGACCGTTAAAAACAATTAACATGATAAATAGGAGAACAGATGCAAAGATAAATACTAATGTGTTGTGTATGGCAAACAGAATATATGAAGATTTTAAAACGTTCAGCATTTACCGCCAAATCATAGATAACGCTGCATTTGTAACTTTAAACTGCTTAATAAGCTTTCAATTAAACTCTGATAACCTGGCCGGGTTTCCTGCCAACCAGTTAAGTCTGGCAGGCAGCAAGCTCTCATGCTGCAGGGGTGTAGCTAATGCTACAGCGGGCGGGTAGGAATGCTGTTTAACAGTGCAGATTGTATTAGAAAATAAACCAGAATTATTATACCGGGTAGGTTTATGTATGTAGATGTAGACGTAGACGTGTTTCTTCCTAAAACATCCCCTAGGTTTTTGAAGCACATAGACACGTGTGTGGTTGAAACGTGTTGCCCACTTGCGGACTCCTAATGGTAAGTTTAGGATGTCTCTTCAAATATGCAGTAAACCAGTCTGGACCAGCCATTTCAGTTCCATTCCATGATGGAGGATACTTGCAACTGTATGTTTTTGCAAGCTCATATGCAAACTTAAGACTTGCAAAAAAAAAATTAAAACAAAAACATAAATGTCTCATTATTTTGAAAGATCATGATGTTACACACAGTTTCAAATCCCTTTTCTGCTATTTAATAAGAATACACGAAAAGGGCTATGAACACAGAGGATACTGCCTGTTTTCATCTACTCTACATTAACTATTAACTGTCCAGCATTGTCTTACAGTGCGCAATATATGATTCTATGCTTACCTCACAAGTCCATAATACAAATCTGCAGCCTTCAACATATATTCTGACAACTTATTTTCCTGCTTAGTTATGCACACAATCAACGAGACATGGCTTAAATTACTCTTAGCATAACATCTTTCACTGGGTGAAATATTAGTGTTTTGTGAATATCCACCCGAATATCCAATGTCCAATATCAACCTAACTTCACCGGGTTTGTCAATGCCTAATGTTAATTTACCAGCATATCGTAAGTAGCACAAAAAAAGAGGAACCATGTTTATTTGAAAAGAAGTCAGGATTATTATTATTATTATTATTATTATTATTATTAATAATGTATTTTTAAGTTTTATTTTCCAACCGAGCAGTTGTGACACTGGAACTATGTTTGTTAGAGGGGAAGCAGAATGTCGTTTCACTTTGTTTTGACTGTATTTATTTTGGTACTGTATGCCAAGTAATAATAATAATTTTAAAAAAAAAGTGCTTTGAGCATGAATTGCTTCTGAAGTGTCCTTTATCGGAACTCTGCATGGAAAATAAAATCTTTAATGAAGAAGCGCAACTTGTTAAAGTAATGTGTAAAAAAAAAAAATAATAAATAATAACAATAACTTGAAAACAAACCATGCAGCTACTTCACAATAACTTCAGACCCTGAATGCATCTCGGGCAGGCAGCAAGTATAGCTCAAAGTTGTGTGCACTCTGCGCTGTAACGGGCTCGCAGGTGGTCTGTGGCTGTAAAAGGTGTCGGGGTAAGGGGTCCCGGGTGATGGGGTTGTGCTAGTAATTTGTTTTTTCACAAAAAAAAAAAAAAATACAGTGCAAACTTATACATTTGTGCCTGGCACCTTTTTTTTGTCTCTTTTCCCCTCCCTCAAAGAAGCAACTACGAATATCCTGGCGACTCTGGCGGGCAGGCATACACGGGGCATTTGGGCAAAACCATTGTGGTGTCGCTTCTCTGCCTCGGCAGTGATCAAGTGTTGCATGACTTTTGAATACCATTCTTTTTGGTTGGGAAAGAAAAAAATGGGGTGCAGTTCAGCATGGGAAGAAGGATGTTAGCAAAATAAATAATTTGGGGTTTTTTGTCCTTACGGTGGAGCAGTGTGACAGACTGGCTCGCAGTGGTGTGGTGGATGACGCCACGGACCAGGAAGTAACTGACTCCAAAACAGTGGATGGGCGGGGAAACCGAGTGCAAAAGCACTCAGCGATTTAATAATAAACAAACAAAAGATTTAAACAAAATACAAACAAAAGGGCACGAGGGCCAAACGAATAAATAAACAAACAAACAAGTGCCATGCTGGATAATCCAGCACGACAGCAATTGTTTTTAAATGTTATTCCTTCTCTCCGCCTCCCCAGACTCTACTCCAACACCCCAACCCCGGTGCAGAGTGCTGCTGGTTTATATACTCTGGCGAGGGATTTAACTAGTTGGTAATTATCTTATTATCCCCGCCAGAGTCTGTATCGTTTGGTAAGGATGCATGACTGTCAGCTATTTAAATAATCAGTAGCTGATCAGCCATGCATCCTCACCGGGTTTTAAATAATAATAAAAAGACGGGCGCTTTTACCCGCGCCGCAAACAAAATACAAATAATAATAAATAGGGGCGGGACCTCTCCACACATGCCCCCTGCGCAGCACACATGGCTAACGGCCACCCCTCCTCAGTCTTAAAGTCCTTCGAAGAGGGGGAACCAAGTTACTTCTGGGGGTGGCCATGGTGGAGTCTCTGGCACCCCCATTCTTAGTGGCCGCAGCTCCCCTCTTCCGGGGCTCCCGCCACCTCTATCCCCCTGCGAAAGCGCGGCTGGGGAGCTGGTCTCCTGACCTCTCCCCTTCTTCATGGTCAGTTCCCCTCCTCCGGCTCCGACCACATGATCTCCAGTCCTTTGAGTGCGGCTGGGGAGCTGGTCTCCTGACCTCCCCCCTTCTTCATTTCTGGCAGCTCCCTTTCATGGAGCTCCGCCATCGTCTTAGCGACCCCATGGCAGGATCCCTGGCTACCCCAGGTGAAGCCGGACCCCTCGACGACCCCAGGCGGCAGGATCCCTGGCGACCCCAGGCAAAAGGGATCCCCGGGCGACCCTAGGGCGGCCGGACCCTCGGCGACCCCAGGCGGGCAGGATCCCTGGCGACCCCAGGCGACGGCAGCAACAGCGGACCCTCGGAAGGCGACGGCAGCAGCAGCGGACCCTCGAAGGCGACCGGCAGCAGCAGCGGACCCTCCCGAAGGCGCACGGGCAGCAGCAGCGGACCCTCGAAGGCGACGGGCAGCAGCAGCGGACTGGAAGGGCTGCACGCAGCCGCAGCGACCCCTCGGGAGGCGAACTTCGGGAGGGAGCCCCTGGCCATGGAGGCGCAGCGGGAGCTCCACTTCTCCCTCGTACCCTGTGTTCTGTGGAGAACAAAAGCAGCCCCAGGCGATGCAGAACAGCCATCCCCAGGCAATGGCGATGGTGGGAGGGGAGCCCCTCAGCCATGAAGGCAAACAGCAGGAGCTCCACTTCTCCCAATGGTGGTGGTGGTGGTGGAGGCAGCTCTGCTCCTCCTCTCTTGCTGGTAAAAGGCAGCAGGGCTCCTCCTCTTCTGGCAGCCAAGGCGGCAGGGGCCCTCCGCTTCTGGCCGGCCAAGGCGGCAGGGCTTCCTCCCCTTCAGGCTGCCAAGGCCGCAGGGCTTCCCTCCCTTCAGGCTGCCAAGGCCGCAGGGCTTCCTCCCCCTTCAGGCTGCCAAGGCCGCAGGGCTTCCTCCCCTTCAGGCTGCCAAGGCCGCAGGCTTCCTCCCTTCAGGCTGCCAAGGCCGCAGGGCTTCCTCCCTTCAGGCTGCAGTGGGGAAACCAGCAGGCATGCCCCCTCTGCTGGTGGTGGCGGGGAGGCAGAACCAGCAGGCCATTCCCTCTGCTGGCGGAGGCGGGAGCAACACATAGTCCTCCCACGGGGGTGGAAGTGGCACCAGCAGGAACTCACCCTCTGCTGGCGGAGGCGGGAGCAACACGCCGCCCTCCCACGGGCGGTGGAGGCAGAACCAGCAGGAATTCGCCCTCTGCTGGCGGAGATGGGACAGCAGGCATTCTCCCTCTGCTGGCAGCTTGGGTCCTAAGGTGGAAGCGCAGACTTCCCCTCTTGGCTATGGGCGCACCGACTCCCCTCTTTGGCTGTGGGCGCACCGACTCCCTCCCTCTGGCTGTGGACGCGACTCCTCCACTCTTGGGCTGTGGACGCACCGACTCCCCCCTCTTGGGCTGTGGACGTTCGGGCTCCCCACCGGGCGTGGGACGTTCGGGCTCCCCCACTCGGGCGTAGGACATTCGGGCCCTCCCACTCGGGCGTAGGGACGCTCGGGCTCCTCCCACTCGGGCGTAGGAACGTTCGGGCTCCTCCCACTCGGGCGTGGGACGTTCGGGCTCCTCCCACTCGGGCGTAGGACGTTCGGCTCCTCCCACTCGGGCGTAGGGCGTTGGGCTCCTCCTCCTCAGGCTGTGGAGGCGAAAACCAGCAGGCATTCTCCCTCTGCTGGTGGAGACGGTAGCGATGGCTCCTCTCCTCTGATGCTGGAGAGACGGTAGCGATGGCTCCTCTCCCTCTGATGCTGGAGACGGTAGCGATGGCTCCTCTCCCTC
Organism: Huso huso; assembly: GCA_036884735.1. Taxonomy (NCBI): domain Eukaryota; kingdom Metazoa; phylum Chordata; class Actinopteri; order Acipenseriformes; family Acipenseridae; genus Huso; species Huso huso. Next base: position 20,595 of record JAHFZB010000198.1, on the reverse strand, counting down.
TGCTGGTGGAGACGGCAGCGATGGCTCCTCTCCCTCTGGCGCTGGAGACGGCAGCGATGGCTCCTCTCCTCTGGCGCTGGAGACGGCAGCGTGGCTCCTTCCTCTGGCGCTGGAGACGGCAGCGTGGCTCCTCCTCCTCTGGCGCTGGAGACGGCAGCGATGGCTCTCTCCCTCTGGCGCTGGAGACGGCAGCGATGGCTCCTCTCCCTCTGGCGCTGGAGACGGCAGCGATGGCTCCTCTCCCTCTGGCGCTGGAGACGGCAGCGATGGCTCCTCTCCTCTGGCGCTGGAGACGGCAGCGATGGCTCTCTCCTCTGGCTGGCGCTGGAGACGGCAGCGATGGCTCCTCTCCCTTTGGCTGGAGGCGGCAGCGATGGCTCCTCTCCCTCTGGCGCTGGAGACGGCAGCGATGGCTCCTCCTCTGGCGCTGGAGATGGCAGCAGCCGGGTCTCTCCCATATCCGCAGCCAGGTAGTTGAGCACCATGGCTGCGATGTCTGGGAGGGATGCTGGGTGGTGTTGCTGTTCCCAGGCCTCCCAGCGCTCCCATCTCTTGCCCACAGGAGGTTGATCACTGCAGGAGGGCTTCCTCATAATCCCTCCCCTGCTCCACCAGCCAGTCCCAGACTCCCTCAGAGGAGAGTGCATTCGTCCTCTTTGGAGGATGCAGGTCCTCACTGGGCGCTCTGGCTCCTCTTTCTCCTGCCATGGAGGGGTTGGTCGGGTGCTATGTGACCCACCTCCCCAACAGCGAAGCACCACCTCACCTTTCAAGCAGGTGGGGCAGACGTCCAGCATGGTTGAGCTACAGTGGGACCTGCGACCGCCCCACGCTGCTGTAGCTGCTGCTTCCTCCGTCCGCTTCTTCCCATTTTTTTTTCCCAAAAAACACACAAAAAACACTTTGAAAAAAAAACAAAAAAAAAACTTTTTTCTTTCCTGGTCCGGCTATTGGGCGTTTGTTTTGTCCCACGCAGGGACACCATATGTGACAGACTGGCTCGCAGTGGTGTGGTGGATGGCGTCACGGACCAGGAAGTAACTGACTCCAAAACAGTGGATGGGCGGTGAAACCGAGTGCAAAAGCACTCAGCGTATTTAATAATAAACAAACAAAAGATTTAAACAAAATACAAACAAAAGGGCACGAGGGCCAAACGAATAAATAAACAAACAAGTAAGTGCCATGCTGGATAATCCAGCACATATTAGCAATTGTTTTTAAATGTTATTCCTTCTCTCCGCCCCGTACTCTCTACTCCAACACCCCCAACCCCCGAGTGCAGAGTGCTGCTGGTTTATATACTCTGGCCGAGGGATTTAACTAGTTGGTAATTATCTTATTATCCCCGCCAGAGTCTGCATCGTTTGGTAAGGATGCATGACTGTCAGCTATTTAAATAATCAGTAGCTGATCAGCCATGCATCCTCACGGGGTTTTAAATAATAATAAAACGCCAAGGCGCTTTTACCCGCCGCAAACAAAAATACAAATAATAATAAATAGGGGCGGGACACTCCGCCACAAGCAGATATATAGCTTTTGGGACTTTCCTCTACGGAATACTTTCAAAGTGACTTTTATGGGAGACTATCTATGTCAAGAAGCCTGGAATAAGTGCCTGGAATACAAGGATACAGCTACACTATTTATAAGTAGGGTAAGAACTTTTTTTTAAGCAAACACAGTGATGTATACTGTGATGTATTGAATGTTGGAACAAAAGATATAGACTATGATGGAATGTGGAATGGGAACAGAAAATATGCCATTCGATTTAGAACACAGGCAGGAGGATTTGAGTCCCCCCCCCCCCCCCTTCCTTTTTCAGTGGTGGAGTAAAGGGATATTTGTACTACTGTAAACCGTCACATGCATTTAACTTATTTAAAGAGAAACAAGTAGAAGATAAAACAATAAATGTTCCTTTAAGAGCAGCCATTTGGTTGCTGTCACTTTTCCACATTCAGCAGGTGTGGTGGTTAGGGGGAAGCGCTTGTTTGTTCCAGTCTTCACCTTGTTAAAGCTGTGTAAACGGGCTAGCGTTCAAACAAACACAGGCTGGGGTTCCTGGCCTCTCTGTTCATCTTTAAAAACATAACTTTAATTACTAAAACTTGAATAAAACCTGATCCAGATAATTGATTACGCTTTCCTGAGGAATATATTTTGTTATGGATTTTATTTTTGGGGGGCAATTCACTGAGGAAGTATCTGAGTCATGCCACATTTCATCCTCTGGGTAAGATCTGCCTAAAACATTACCATCTGTGGACTATTATTTTAATTTATGGACTGTTTTTTTTGGTTGTTTAAATTGGGACATTCTTTGGAGATGACTCAATGCAACTAGGACTATCTACTACAGTCAGCACTGGGATATCCGTTACCCAGATACACGTCAGTCGCATTTTACAGCCCTTGTATTAAGAATGAATATATATATATAAATACTACTGTTAACAATATAGTACTGCACCAACAAAACTAATGCAGTACATTTAAATGGATGCCTACTTATTGTAAAACACAGTCCTTTCACATATGGATTTTTGATATTGTCCGTTTTTTTCAGGGAACACAAAAAGAATAAGGTTTGGAACGGGCTAAAATGCAATAAATCAGAAGTCAAAATGTGAGAGGGTTGGATATGCGAGTGCTGACTGTAATGAACTTTCCTTGCATATAATCTATATATTATGTGTTGTTTCTTTAGGTAGAACTGAGTTTGCTGTTATTCAGTTACATACGGAAGAAGAAAAACATGAATTAGTTCTATTTTGTGCTGGCTGCTGGTGATGGAATTTATAAGTTTCTGCAATATATTGGTGTTCATGCCTGTGTTTGCCTGGTACAATACACCTGCTTGTTTGTTTATTGAAAATTCTGTGTCCTGAGCTTATTCCTTTGGATTTTGCTGACGATTATATTATTGTTGATTCCCTGATCGTTACACTGCTATGGACATGCAGAAGGCGTGGGCAGAAGGGACATGTTGCAGCAGTGTGCCCAAATGTTTTCTGAACAAACTGTCTTCCGGCAGGACATTTTGGCAGAGATTGTAAAACACCAAAGTCTTCTGAGTCAGAAGCAGTTAGTGATGAAGATTTGAATTTGCCGCCAGTGGCTAGGATTGGAGGAGAGCTAATTGACTAAGAGGAGGGTCTAGCAGTGCCAGGGTGCCAAATGAGGAGGCGGGGACATGCGAATGTGGTGGATAAGCAGGTATGTGGAAAGGGTGTAAAAAAGAGGAAAGGAGAGAGACACAGGATGGACGTGAAGAGGAGAAGGAGAGTGGAGGTGGAGAAAAGAAACAACAGAAACCAGACGAGAAATGGAACATTGCAGGAAAGGGAAAAAGAAGGGTGAAAGAGGTGGAGAGGAAGAGGAGCATATTAACAATTTCTTTCTGATTCTGAGGGACGAGTCGGGAGGTGGAGATTTCTCTGTTTTTCTTCTCCTGGTGCTTCTGGATTGGGAGGGGCAGGTGGGGATGTGGTGGGGCTGTGTCTCAATCCCCCCTTTCCCCAATTGGTATGAACTTTTACAGAGAAAGACCAGAATATGGGAGACTTTTTAGAGAAGAGCTGGTGGATAATCTGGCAAATACGTTAAGCATGAAGAAGCCCTGTTAAATAAAATGATGGATGGCAAAATAATAATAATTTTACTGATATTGATGGCTCTGTCTTTGCATCTATCAATGTTAGAAGTATCAAAAGGGATGTGAGGTGTGTGTCTGTTCTATCATATCTGCAAAGTTTGGATGTGGGTGTGTTTTTGCTGCAGGAGTGTGGAATTGATTATAATGACAATTATAGCGAGTATGAAAATATGTGGAAATTGGGACCATCTATCTGGTCGGAACTAATGAGAACAGATCGGTGGGAGGTCGATGTTTCTTTTTTCAGGTCGATATATAAGCAACTTGCCTGAATCAATGGTAAAAAAACAGTGAATAAAAAATAAAAATAAAACATTTGCCTTTTTCAGTAGAATACAAAATGTCCGTGGCTCACAGGTTTTCCAAAAGATCTGGAGAAAACATACTGTAGGGTCATATTTATAAAGCACTGTAACAGGTATTTGTTTATTTATTTTTAGAACAGGATCTCCCCCTCTGCCCCTGTGTCTCATTTGTATTATTTTGTATTTGTGTTTTATGATTTGTTTATTTGTAAATGTATTGATGGCGAGCAACATGGTTTTTTTTTTTTTTTGTTGCAGGCGTGGATGGGAAGCCCCATCCACATTAAAAACCCATGCAGAATGTGACCAAGGGATTATCAGATAATCGATAGCTAGTTAATCCTTCGGTCACTAATATAAAAGCCTGCAGTTCTCCCTGCTCTGGGTGGGAGTACAGAGGAGAGTACGGGAGAGCGAGTGGATTAAAATGAAACTAAAACATTCTAGGAACAGTGACAGCAACTGCCCAGCCTGGCTCTGTGAGCAGGGTGTTTTTTTGTTTTTTTATTTAAATAAACGGCGCACACTCAAATCTTTTGCCCCTCTCTGTTATTCTTCCTGCTTCTGGCCTGACGTCACCACTACTGCCATCCATGTCACAAGCATTTACCTTTTTTCCTTATTGGAAAATAACACAAATAAGTAGTGTCAGATACATCTTTCATGTGCTAATTTAACAGTCCCTATAGGCAGTTCAAATGCTTATTTTTTTGATTTTGGTTGAAAATGCTTTATGAATATGGACCATATTGAAACAAAAACTATAAAATGTACATTTTCTATAGGCTTACGTTACCATTCCATATTGTGATAACAGCTTTGTCATAAGATACATTTTCATTCCATACATGTAATATCGCCTTCGTTTTGTTTGATTTACTTTGATTAAAGAATTTACCAGGTTTTTTCGATCTTTATGTTTCCATTAAAGCAGAGAATGGGTGAAATCGACCTTTATGCTTTAAAAAAAAAACTTTTTTGCCATTGAGAAATGTCTCATTTAGCGAAACCCCTCTATCATATTCAACATGCAACAAAACCATGGCTACCAACATTCTAATTGAAATAACGTTTGGTCACAGCGGAGCTATACATTATAGATAAAGATCCTACACATTTAAAATGGTCTCAAATAAACTGCAGAAACCACAGCATATAAAAGTGTATTAAACAGACTTTTATAGCACAAATTTTACAAGTACAAATAAAATGCACAGAACAAAACTAGAGATAGCTGAACAGAACTAACTTGCACTATTATTCGAGTCTGAGGTCCGCCTCTCCTGGGTCACTGGAAGGTAAGGCAGACGGGCCGCTTAGGTCCTGCTGCGGAGACTTCAGTCGCCGGTCAGGATATTGTACACAATATTCATTAAGCAGGGGCGATAGGAATAGATTTTTCAATTGAATTGAATTTTTGTCTAAAAAAAAAACCCTGTATATCCTGTTCATGAAGCCTGGAGACTATTAATGCAAACTGCAAAGCAATATAAGTCACTAACTCTTTTTTACCCAGTAACCTGTCTTGATGATGTTTGACATTTCATGACACATTTTTTGAACAAATCTCCCAGCAAAAACAACACCAACCTAAAATGACTCTCTTCACACTGTTAGAAATATGTGATATTAAAAGGACAAGAAGAACAGAACTTATAAATATGAATAAGTAGATGGGTTTATACCTTCATTGAGAGACGCATTTGGTTCACTGCTACTGAAGTTAATGCTGAGACTGGTGGCACTGATGCTACGGTAGGAACTGGTAAGACTGGGCTGACACCTGCTGGGACTGGTAAGACTGGTGCTGCTACTGCTGGGACTGGTAAGACTGGTGCTGACACTGCTGGAACTGGTAAGACTGGTGCTGCTACTGCTGGGACTGGTAAGACTGATGCTGACACTGCTGGGACTGGTGCTGACACTGCTGGGACTAGTGCTGCTACTGCTGGGACTGGTAACACCAGTGCTGACACTGCTGGAACTGGTAAGACTGGTGCTGACACTGCTGGGACTGGTAAGACTGGTGCTGACACTGCTGGGACTGGTAAGACTGGTGCTGCTACTGCTGGGACTGGTAAGACTGGTGCTGACACTGCTGGGACTGGTAAGACTGATGCTGACACTGCTGGGACTGGTGCTGACACTGCTGGGACTAGTGCTGCTACTGCTGGGACTGGTAACACTAGTGCTGACACTGCTGGAACTGGTAAGACTGGTGCTGCTACTGCTGGGACTGGTAAGACTGGTGCTGACACTGCTGGGACTGGTAAGACTGGTGCTGCTACTGGGGACTGGTAAGACTGGTGCTGACACTGCTGGGACTGGTAAGACTGATGCTGACACTGCTGGGACTGGTGCTGACACTGCTGGGACTAGTGCTGCTACTGCTGGGACTGGTAACACTAGTGCTGACACTGCTGGAACTGGTAAGACTGGTGCTGACACTGCTGGGACTGGTAAGACTGGTGCTGACACTGCTGGGACTGGTAACACTAGTGCTGACACTGCTGGAACTGGTAAGATTGCTGATACTAGTGCTAAGACTGATCGGACTGCTGAGACTGTTTGATGCCACGATTAAAAACACTGATTTAGAAGGATTTACTTTAAATAGAGTTTGCCAATCCTCCTATGGCCTGATCTATTGAAACGCTGTAACACTTCCTCCTGGGTCATGTCTCTGTGGACATATAGCAGGGCAAGGCCATTCAGGCCATTTCCCCATACTGCTGCGAGAGCATCAAACATATGGAAAGGATGCACTCAGATAAACTTTCTCGTCATGAACAGGGACCCCAGGAATCTGTCTGCTGCGGAGAACACGGATTGTCTCCATGCTGTCAGAGAATTTTTGGTTTTACACTAGGGGCGGGGCAAAAAGGATTTTTTTCTGTTTGTTTGAGAACCAAACCAATACCCTTATCATATATAATCATCAACCCAGACAATGTTGCTTTAAATTCACCGTAAAATACATTAAACTGCTTCTGGTGTACAGAGGTCAAGGTTGAGCGAGGCCGCACTGTCACATTCATGCTGGAACGTAGCTGCAGTTTACTTCACAATCCAGTGCGTTGTTACCACCTAACAAGCTGTTTACAGATGCTGAAAACCATTTATAAAAAAAAAATCAACGGTATTAAAACAGTACTTCCTTGGATTTTTTTTCTCTAATGAAAAATAACTTTACAAAAACATTAGGAAAATAACTTTTTTTTTTTTTTAACTGCTGTTGCCAAACAGTGAGTTTATAAATAGAATTACATCCAATTCTTCCAGCCCATGGCATCAAATACAATACATGAAAAGTGCTACAGCTGTGAATCGTTATATCGGGGGAGGGGGAAGGCATTGCCATTGTGCAAGAAAAACACCAATTTATGAAAACTAGAACCACCATGCGGGTCATTGTGACCCATTTTGCACTTAAATGTTAATTACTCTTCCGTTGTAAGTCGTATGTGTGTATCCGTTTTTTGACTTTTCCTAAATATATGAATTAAATATCCTGACGGCGTTTGATCGCCAGAATTGCAAAATTATAAAGTTATAAACAGTTCTACCTAGAACCGCCACGTAGGTCAATGTGACCCATGCATTACAATACATGTCTTTTTTTTATATAACGAAGATATTCTATTATTTTGTAAATGCAGCAAACAAGACATAAGAACATAAGAACATAAGAACATAAGTTTAATATCGATATCGTCCCCCATAGGGGACCCGTCTATTAAATTGATTTTTGGAAGCAGGAGATGGAACCGGGCTTGTCCGCCCACCCCACGATCGACCCGGTATTGCAGTATCTCCGGAACGGTGCACAAGAAAGGTCAAAAAGAGAGAGAGAGAGAGAGCCAGCCTCTCCCTCTCCCTTTTTGGGTTGTATTTTTTCCCGCTCTTTTGTTGTTTTTTTTTTTTTTTTTTGTTTTTTGTTTGTTCCAAATAAGGCAGGCAGGTCTGCCTAACTGATGGACAGCCTGCTCTGCTCACGCAGCAGGCCAGTGTACCCAGAAGGCCTTGCGCCGTGGGAGGAGGAGGAGGACGGCAGCGGTAAAGCAGAAACGGAGCTGTTTAGTGGGGCAAGGAGCCCTTGCTTTCAAGGCGGCGGCAGCAGCAAAGCGCCCTTTGCGGGACCGAACGGCACTTATGCTTTTGGGAAGAGTTCCCCTTTTGTTTTGTTTTGTTTTGTTTGGCCTTGCCGCCGGGTAGAGGAGAAGGCCTTTGGGCCGGCCGGAAGGGCTGGGCTGCCAGTAAAGCCACCTCTGGCTTCTCTTCAGTTCGAATAAATCTTCGCCTTTACTAAAGATTTCCGGAGAGGAGCATTTATGAGTTCAATGCAATTTTTGGCTAGCCCTGCCCCTCGGGGTGGGGCTCGATATGGGTTTAAAAGCAGAACGAAAGACAGCAGCGGCGCGCCATGTTAATAATTAGAGCCTGGCACCTTTTTTTTTCTTTTCTTTTTTTTTTTTCCCATTTTCCCCTCAGTCAAGAAGCGAGTACCCGGCAGCTCCGGCGACGGCGCCGCCGGGCGTTTGGTCAAAACCATTGTGGGCATCGCCGGCCTCTTGGCTCAGATCAAATGTGTGTGGCTTGACCGCAGTTTGATTTGGAAGCGATCGGGTAAGGTATCGGTATCGGTAAGAAAACGGAGCAACATTGGTTGCTGGTAGCTGTGGTCTGGGTAGGAGAGGAGCAGGGCAGGCGGAAGACCAGGAGCCAGGTTGTGGAGCAGGTAAGGGGGACCCTTTGAGGGCACCTTATCTGCTGTTTATTTTTCTATTATTGGTATTTTGCTTTAATTTGGCCTTGGCTAAATTTAAAACAAACAAACAAACAAAAAAAAAACCCTTAATTTTTTTGTGTGAGTTAGAGTTTATAATTAAAATGGCATCCCCAAGGTTTTGCGCACGCCGTTTTAATTGCATAAGGATTTCTTTTGAAAGAGGGAGGAGAGGGAGATGAGCTAGCATTTAACAGGCTTGAGTTTCTAGGGTTGTGTTGCAGAAGACACTGAGGTTTAAGCCAGAGCAGCTCAATTGTATTATCACTGTGGGAGGGAAACACCTGGGATGTCAGTTTTAGGGCTGTGAGTGATTTGCAGAAATGTCACTGTTTGTTTAATTTGGGGAAAAAAATGACCAACTTTGAAAAAGTTCCAAGTGACAACCTTGACTGATGTTGCGAGAAGGGTGGTGATTGTGAGGATGGGGTCAGAGGCTGTGGAGGTGAGGATGTGTGTGTGGCTAAGAAAGTATTGTACAGTGTATGGGGGTGCAGAGAAAGTGAGGGATAGTGATGAGGTATGGAATGGTGCTTGAGAGTGCGTGTAAGTCTGTGGCCAGATCCGAATGGGTATGAGGGATTCAGAGCTATTCCCTCTGAAATAGTACTGGGGATGGATAGGGGATATATACATTATTTCAGGCAACCCAAATTATGTCGGAAATGTGGGGTAATGGGTCACTTGGCGGCGGGGTGCACAAAAATTATGTGTTATGTGTGTAAGGGTGAGGGGCACGTGGCGAGTGAGTGTCAGGAGAAAAGGAAGTGCAGTCTGTGTGACAGTAGTGAACACCTTTTATGCACTGTCTGTCCTCTTTTGCTAACAGAGCAAAGAGGAGTGAAGAGAGGGCGAGGGAGGAGAGGGAGAGGGAGAGGAAGGAGAGGTATGAGAGGTATGAGAGGGAGGAGAGAGAGGAGAGGGAGGAGGAGGAGAGGGATGGGTATTGGAAGGAGAAGTATAAGAGGTTTGAGAGGGAGGAGAAGGAACAACAGGAAGAGGGAGAGGAGGGAAGGAAAGTGGTGAGCAGCAGGGGGAGGGGGAGGGAGAGTGG
>JAHFZB010000198.1:0-10286 GCA_036884735.1 Huso huso | reverse complement strand
ACATATACAGGGGATTGTAATCCCGGGAAGTAATAACATACAGGTAAAGGTCTCGTTGTATATGGATGACGTGACGGTTTTCTGCAATGATGCACCGTCAGCAGTCAAACTATTACAAGTGACAGAATGGTTTTGGACGCTGCGGCGCCAAATAAACATTGAAAAAAGCGAAGCCATGTACTTTGGGTCCTGGTCTGGGAGACTCTCTATCCCATTCTCAGTGAAAACTGATTTCATTAAAATTTTAGGAATTTGGTTTGGGAAAGAGGGTGCAATTATTAAAACGTGGGAAGAAAGATTAACTAAAATCAATAAAAAAATTGGCTTATGGACAAAAAGGGTATTAACACTAGAGGGGAAAGCGTTGGTGCTTAAGAATGATTTATTGCCGGTTCTGCTGTATGTTGCTCAGGTTTGGCCACTGCTGAGAGACTGCAAAAGAACAGTCAATAAAATAGTCTTCTATTTCGTGTGGGGTTCAAAAATGGACAGACTGAAACGGTCGATAATGTTTAAATCACCAGAGAATGGAGGAAAGAGGATCCCAGACTTGGTGAGTATCCTGATGTGCACTTATGTCTGCAATTGTCTCTCTATTTGTTTGACATCACAGTATAAACTGTCAAAATGTTTTTTGTTTCTAAGATATTATTTATTTACATCTTTGAGGAAATATGGCTGGGTGACCTTACCCATGAATACTCCATACTGTTGGTTCCCCCCGTTTTATCTGTCTGCAGTTATAAAGTTTATTAACATTAACAATTTAAGTTCCATAGATACAAAAAGACTGACACCGAGAAAGATCGTGCCTAACATGAATGACAATGATAAACTGGTGGTGGTGAGTCAATTCCATGAAAACAACTGTAAAACAATCTGGAAAAATGTCTCTGCTAGATACCTGACAAATAGACATAAAGATGTATCATGGATGGCAGTGCATAAATGTCTAGCTGTCAGAGAGTTTATGCATAGGAGAGGGTTAAGTGCGGTGATAAAATGCCCAAGACCAGGTTGTACAAGTGTGGAGTCAGTAGAACATCTGTTAATTGAATGTACTTTTGCAAAACAAGTGTTGCTTACTATGAAAGATCTACTGTTGAAATTTGTACCACAAAATGACATCTGTAGTGTGTTTCTGATGTATGGTCTATTGCAGAACACCGTAGCAGAAGACGACTTTGAGTGTGCCTGGCAAGTAGCATGCTGTATTAAAGACGCATTGTGGATGGCAAGAAATCTGCTGGTTATGCAAAGAAAGTATATCACAGTGACATCATGCAAAAGATTAATAATGTGCCTAATAAATGATTATATAGTATTGCAATCCAGAAAATATGGGGTTTTTTACAATAGAAAATAAATGGAAATTACCCTGGTAAATACATTCGAATAAACTAATGTACAGAAAAACGTAATTGAGAATGAAAAAAATGTACAAGACATAGAAAACAAGACATGGTAAATAGTATTGTTGTACTTTGTTTATTGTGTTGTACATTATTGTTTTTGTTATATATTGTATATTGTATACCTTGAATGTTTTTTTTTTTTTTTTTGATAATAAAACACTTAAAACAAAAAAAAAATCTGTTCTTATCAGTTTAATATCGATACGTCCCCATAGGGGACCCGCCTATATTAAATTGATTCTTGGAAGCAGGAGATGGAACCGGGGCTTGCTCCGTCCACTCCACGCATCGACCAGTATTGCAGTATCTCCGGAACGGTGCACAAGAAAGGTCAAAAGAGAGAGAGAGAGAGAGAGAGAGAGAGAGAGAGAGAGAGCCAGCCAGCCTCCTCTCCCTTTTTCTGGGTTGTATTTTTCCCGCTCTTTTGTTGTTTTTTTTTTTTTTTTTGTTTGTTTGTTTGTTCCAAATAAGGCAGGCAGGTCTGCCTAACTGATGGACAGCCTGCTCTGCTGCTCACGCAGCAGGCCAGTGTACCAGAAGGCCTTGCGCTCGTGGGAGGAGGAGGACCTGCGAGCGGTAAAGCAGAAACGGAGCTGTTTAGTGGGGCAAGGCCCTTGCTTTCAAAGGCGGCAGCAACAAAGCGCCCTTGCGGGACCGAACGGCACTTGCGTTTTGGGAAGAGTTCCTGTTTTGTTTTGTTTTGTTTTGTTTGGCCTTGCCGCCGGTAGAGGAGAAGGCCTTTGGGCCGGCCGGAAGGGCTGGGCTGCCAGTAAAGCCACACTCTGGCTTCTCTTCAGTTCGAATAAATCTTTAAGCCTTTTACTAAAGATTTCCGTGGAGAGGAGCATTTATGAGTTCAATGCAATTTTTTGCTAGCCCTGCCCCTCGGGGTGGGGCTCGACATGGGTTTAAAAGCAGAACGAGCACAGCAGCGGCGGCGGCCATGTTAATAATTAGAGCCTGGCACCTTTTTTTCTTTTTTTTTTTTTTTCTTTTCCCATTTTTCCCCTCAGTCCAAGAAGCGAGTACCCGGCAGCTCCGGCGAGCGGCAGCGCCAGGCGTTGGTCAAAACCATTGTGGGCATAAGCTTCTCGGCCTCTTGGCTCAGATCAAGTGTAGTATCTGTTCTTATCAGTTTAATATCTGATACGTCTATATTAAATTGATTTTGGAAGCAGGAGATGGAACCGGGCTTGCTCCGTCCACTCCACGTCGACCGGTATTGCAGTATCTCGGGGAGCGGTGCACAAGAAAGGTCAAAAGAGAGAGAGAGAGAGAGAGAGAGAGAGCCAGCCAGCTTCTCCCTCTCCCCTTTTCTGGGTTGTATTTTTTTCCGCTCTTTTTTTGTTGTTTTTTTTTTTTTTTTTTGTTTGTTTGTTTGTTCCAAATAAGGCAGGCAGGTCTGCCTAACTGATGGACAGCCTGCTCTGCTCACGCAGCAGGCCAGTGTACCAGAGGCCTTGCGCTCGTGGGAGGAGGAGGACGCAGCGCAGCGGTAAAGCAGAAACGGAGCTGTTTAGTGGGGCAAGGAGCCCTTGCTTTCAAAGCGGCAGCAGCAAAAAGCGCCCTTTGCCGGGACCGAACGGCACTTGCGTTTTGGGAAGAGTTCCCTGTTTTGTTTTGTTTTGTTTGGCCTTGCCGTGGGTAGAGGAGAAGGCCTTTGGGCCGGCCGGAAGGGCTGGGCTGCCAGTAAAGCCACACTCTGGCTTCTCTTCAGTTCGAATAAATCTTTCGCCTTTTACTAAAGATTTGGACCGCATTATCCACCGCTTTATCTGGGGCAGCAAGATGGAGAGGGTAAAACGAGCCACCTTGAGTAAAGCCGACAAGAAGGGGAGGTAGGGGTCCCGGACGTTGTGCAGCTCACCCGAGTGCAGGGGCTCACGCGAAACTATCAAGAACATCCAGGCCCTGGACAGGAAGGTATGTTACATGAATCGTTTCTATTTTGCCACCTGTCTCAGGGCCTTGGGCCTCTGCACTATTGACAACACCGTGCCGTACTCCTGGGACCCCCCATTGTATTATAGAACCTTAAGGGACACTATATATAAATTGGGCTTAGATAAAGCAAAATTGGCCTCCTGGGAATACAAGGCTGTAACTAAATATCTGGCGGTTCCCAGGAAATTGAAAAAAAGTAGCTACTTTCTCCCTCACCCAAAGCCAAAAAATCTGGGAGAATGTGTCTCACAGCTGCCTCAGTAATGTCAGAAGGATATAGCATGGAACACCGTCCACAGTTCACTCCCCCACTCGAGCGTTCATGTTCAGGAGGGACTAGCCCAAGTAGAAACATGCCCCTATGCAAAGTGCCGCAAGAGAGAAACACCAGCCCATATCTTCTGGGAGTGTGATGTGGCTGGCAGTGTCTGGCTCTCTGTCTCTGTCTTCCTAAACAGGTTTGCTGACACGCCAAGATGACCGCTGAGACTGTGCTCTATGGGCCTCTGCGGAGGAATCGCTACCAGCACAGCTAAGTGCGTTTGGCGTGTCATCAATGTGGTCAAGCAGATCCTGTGGGAGGGCCGTAACGTCTGTGTCTATCACAAGCAGGAGCTAGACACTATCACCACGACCAGAAGGGCACAAACTCTTATCAAGGACTTTGTAATTCTGGACATCCGGACCCTCGGGAAGGACAAGGCCTCGCGGGAGTGGAGGATCGCCGGACTTCAGGGCGTGAAGATGGAATAAAGGAAAAAAACTGGAACCGCTAGCTCCTAGGAGGCGGGACTACGGGCACCGCTAAGCCTTTTATTTATTTTGTCATGCCAGCATTCCGCCCTTTTTAGCTGGCATGACCGTTTTTTGAACGGTGCCCTGGTTTTATGTAGTCTTTTTGTTTCAGTTTTATGGACTTTTATTTGATTTATTTTGAATGTTTTATTTGATTTTGTTTTGTTTTGTTTTATGTATCTAAAAGATTTTTTAATGTTAACTATTAAAGTTACATTTTAAGTGTTTTAAAATTTTAGAATTTTAACTCACTGTTTTACACACTGTCCCTTTTCCCCTGTCCCTGTTTTAGTTCTATAGTTTTATTGTTCTGTTTTATGTTCACTTTTGAACCTTTTTTTAGAGAGCACTCCCCGGCCCTCACAAGCACTGGTTTTTTATAGATGGTTCTTTTTTTTCCAGTCACTTTTAAAACAGCACAGGTTTTTCATGTTGATTTTAATCTGTGTCTGTTTTAACCATGTACAAAGCACAATTGTCTTGGTGTTTTTAAATGTATTTTAAATGCTTTTAAAACAAAATGTATGTCTGTATGCATGAATGTCATCTTTAAAAGAAATGTAAAATGAATGAAAAACGAATGGGTGTAAATGTAAAAAATGTAAAATCTCAATAAAAGAGTATTTTACTAAAGATTTCCGTGGAGAGGAGCATTTATGAGTTCAATGCAATTTTTTGGCTAGCCCTGCCCCTCGGGTGGGGCTCGACATGGGTTTAAAAAGCAGAACGAGCACAGCAGCGGCGGCGGCCGTGTTAATAATTGAGCCTGGCACCTTTTTTTCTTTTTCTTTTTTTCTTTTCCCATTTTCCCCTCAGTCCAAGAAGCGAGTACCCCGGCAGCTCCGGCGGGCGGCCGCGCCCGGGGCGTTTGGTCAAAACCATTGTGGGCATCGCTTCTCGGCCTCTTGGCTCAGACCAAGTGTATGTGGCTTGACCGCAGCATTTGGGCTACAAAGAGAAAGAGAAGGCGGTGTACATGATGGCGGGCAGTGGATATTTCCAGGAGATGACGATCAAAAATACTGTGAGATTTGAGTGGAAGGAGAAAGACGACAAAGATATGCCGGTGAGATCGGATTTCATCAGGAAGGTAATTTTGGATTCTCTGAAGGTGGAGCCGCGGCTGATTCTCTGCATCCAAAGGAATGGAACAGACAAATATGTGGATGTTACAATGAAGACGGAGGATTTCTTTAGAGGACTATTGCAGAAATGCAAGGAGAAAGAGGAAGAAGAGCCAATTTCAGATTACAAGGTAATATCTATGTGTAAGATGAACTTTCGAGTTGTAACGGTACATATGTACGATGGAAATGTGAAGGATGGGGATGTGGCTGCCTTTTTGAGCCGCTATGTTAGAATTATCTCTGATGCACGTTACATAAGAGATGAGTTTGGTATTTGGAATGGTAAAAGGCAGTTCCAGGTTCTCCTACAAGAGGATCCTGATGGTTTTGAGGGTTTTCGGCACCCTCCGTCAAAATTTTCTATTGGAAAATATAAGGGGTATCTGATTTATTCAAGACAGCCTATGTATTGCAGAAAATGCAAGGGGTTCGGTCATTTGGAACAATCTTGTAAGGAGGGGTCCTGCATGAACTGTGGCATGAAGGGTCATGTGGCACGTGAATGCAGGCATGAAAAAGCATGCAATTTGTGTGGAGAGGCTGGACATTTATTTAAAGATTGTCCTGGGAGGAACGCATCTTCAGACGCAGCCAGAGGCAAATGGAGGTCAAGGGAGGAGGAAGAAGATGCACCCCTGCCCCCGATAGAGAATCTTGAAAAGGAGTTGAGGAAAGTCCAGGAAACCTTGGAAAAAGAAAAGAAGGAAAAAGAAGCACGCGAAAAAGATCAAAGCAGGAAAGAAGGGGTCCCTGTGGAAACAGGTTCTGAAGAAGGTAGGAAGAAAAGTTGGGCAGATGAAATGGAGGAAGAAGAGAATGGAAATAAGAGAAAGAGGAAGGTGGATGGAGAGAGGAAAGTACAAAAACCCGGAGGAATACAAGCAAAGAAACAAACAATCGAGCTTTCTAACCGGTATGATGTATTGGAGAAGCAAGGGCTGGAGGAGATGGAGGCTGTTGAGGGTGAATCTGTTTCTTCAGTTTCTTCGCCAGGGATGCAGGAAGTTTTTTCTTGCTCAGAAGCAGAGGAGTCGGGGGCGGGTGTTTCAGAATCAGAAGAGGTACCATCAGAGTATCTAGTTGAGAGTTCTGTGGATGCTTTTAAGGGAACAATAATGATGGCAGACCGTGGCAAAGAATAAAGTAAGTAAAAATTTTTCTCTATTTTCTGTTTAAATGGAGCTTAAAGTCATTACTGTGAACGTTAGAGGCATGAAGGACTCTGGGAAAAGAGCAGCTATTTTTTTATCTTTGATTGCTTTGGATTTTCACGTCTGTTTTCTGCAAGAGTGCCACTTAAAAGACTTCGGGGACTGTAAAAAGTTTATGAAGGAATGGAAACATGGACCTTCAATTTGGAACATAGGCAATGTTCATTCTGATGGTGTGGGAATTTTATTTAAGGGGCAGGATTGTCAAATACAGGAACGAATGATTGTGGTTCCTGGGAGAGTGATGTATGTGGATGTGATTGTACAGGGGGAGAAATTTAGATTTATAAATATGTATGCACCAACGGGGAAGAGTGAGAGGTTAGAGGTATTTAAAAAAATACCAGATATACTGGCAACAAATAGGAAAATTGTTTTTTTTGTGGGGATTTCAATATAGCAATAGATGATTTAAATAGAGATCATATTAAGGTAAAAGATTTTTCAGCTTCATACTTGAAGAAGGTGATGGGTGATTTTGAACTGGTGGATGGTTATAGGGAGGTGAATAAAAAGGATGCAGGATACACATGGAGAAATACAAGGGGGGTGAGTAAAAGATTGGATTATTTATTTGTAAAAAAGGGTACAATAGTAGGTATACACAAAATAATGCCAAATTGGTTTTCGGACCATGATATGGTGTATATGGGGTTTGTGTTTGAGGGGTTGGATATCGGAAAGGGGTATTGGAAATTTAATAATTCCATTTTGGAAAGTGAGGAGTTTAGAAAGAAATTTATAGTTCGATATGGAATGTGGCGGGAATTTAAATATGGTTTTTTAAATATTAGTGCATGGTGGGAATATGTGAAAATGGAAATTGCTGGGTTTTGTCAACAATTTGGGAAACATTTAAAAAGAATGGAAAAGTCTGAAATAAATAGATTACAAAATTATTTACAAAGATTACATTCCAAACTTAATGAGGGCAAGGATGTGAATATAGAGGAATATGAAGGGATTAAAAAAGATTTAAAAGAGAAAATGGAGGGTAAGGTTAAAAGTTTTATTTTCCATGTAAACGTAGAGAAGAAAGAAAAAGATGAAAAATGTTCAAAATATTTTTTTCAGAGTGTAAGGGAAAATCAGAAGAAAAATTATATTTCTGAGTTTTTTGGGGAAAATGGGATTGTTAAAGGGAAAGAGGGGCTTTTAAAACATGCTCAAGAGTACTATAGAGATTTGTTTAAGAAAAGGGGAATAGATAAAGGAAAGGGTGAGATATTTTTAAATAAGATTAAAAAGAAATTAAATAATGTTGAGAGAAAAGATCTGGAAAAAAGAAATCACAAAAGAAGAAATTAAAAATGCATTGATTTCTTTAAAGAATGGAAAAGCGCCAGGGTGTGATGGGATATCTAAGGAATTTTATCAGTGTTTTTGGGAGATTATTGGAGATGACATGGTGGAGGTATTTAAGGAGATTCTTAAAAAGGGGGTGCTGCCTGAGTCTATGAAAATGGGTATTATAAGTTTACTATTTAAAAGGGGGGAAAAAGAATTGCTTAAAAATTGGAGGCCGGTAACATTGTTATGTACAGATAATAAAATATTAAGTAAAGTATTAACAAATAGATTAAAATGTGTAATGCCAAATTTAATAAACGAAGATCAAACATGTGGGGTGACTGGAAGGAATAGTGGGTTAAATCTACAGTTAATTAGAGATACTGTAAACTGGGCGACAGAAAGGATTTACCATTATGTTTAATGAGTTTAGACCAGGAAAAAGCCTTTGATCGGGTTAATCATGATTTTCTGTTTAAAGTGATGGGGGAAATGAATATTGGTGATACATTTATGGGTTGGGTTAAAACTATGTATAATGGGGTGTTTAGCAAGGTAAAGGTAAATGGACATTTGAGTGGGAGAATAAAACAAGAAGGGGGGTGTGAGGCAGGGTGTCCTATGTCACCTTTATTGTATGTGGTTTTCATTGAGCCTTTTGCAGAACTTGTAAGAAATGATATTTGTATAGAGGGTATGCATATTCCTGGTAGTAATGGGCAGAAATTAAAAATTGCTCAGTATGCTGACGATACAACTTTGGTGTTAACAACAGATTGTGATATAGATAGGGCAATACAGTTGTGTGAGTTGTATAGTGATGCAACAGGGTCAAAAATAAATCTGTCAAAGTCATCGGTGATGTATTGTGGGAAATGGGTTGGGAGGAAGGATATAAAGGGTGGGTTAAGTGTGTGTGAAGATGGGATTAAGATTTTAGGTGTAAAATTTTATAAAAAGGATGGGGCAAGAAAGAATTGGGAAGAGAAGATCGAAAAAGCTAAAAATAGATTGAATAGGTGGAAATGTAGGTATTTAAGTGTATCCGGGAAAGTAATGGTAATTAAAGCAGATATGTTGCCTAGTTTGATATATCTTGCAAATGTATACCCAATTCAGCACGGGCAAAATTAAACTAACAAAAGCTGTTTTTTCATTCATATGGGGGGGTAGGTATGAAAGGGTGAAAAGGGAACTAATGTATGGAAAGGTGGAGGAAGGGGGGAGAGGGGTAATATGTCTATCTTTGAAAATTGATTGTTTCTTTGTTTCTAATTTATGTGGGAATGTTTTGAAAAGGGTGGAACATAAATGTTTCTTTTTTTTGTGGCTATGGATGGGGTCTTTCTTGAGAAAGATGGTACCATGGGACAACACGTTACCAAGTGCACAGGAGAAACCTAAAGAATATGAGCATGCAATGTCATTCTTAAAGGTACACAGTAAGGTATTTGAAAAAGATGTGCTGTTAAACCATAGAAAAATGTATTGTTTAATTAGGGAAGGGATGGGAGTTAAAGTGGAGGTAACATTGAGGTTTGTGGAATGGGGGAAAATACAGCCAAAGTGGATGGGAAATGAAGTGAAAGATTTGGTATGGTTGAGTGCTTTGAACAGGTTACCTGTAAGGGAGGTGTTACATAGGCACGGGTGTGCTAGGACAGCAGAATGTCCAAGGGAGAAGTGTAAGAAACCTGAAACAGTATTACATGTATTTTGGGAATGCGTCTTTGCGCAGAAATTTTGGGTTAAATGTTTTGATGTGTTGGAAAGGTTTATTCCAATAAATAACATTGATGGGAATAGCATATTATATGGTGTAGGTTTTGAGACATTACCGGCGGATTCCTTTGTTATAGTTTGGGGTTTGATTTGTTTGGGAAAACAAGTTTTATGGGAAAAAAGGAACATTACTGTTATTAAAGAAAATGATTGTACAACAGTGTTTGAGGCATATTTGGGGTGGGTTTGGAAAGTGGAAAATGAAATAAAAATGGAAAGATATATGTATGGAGTTGAGAAATGTGAGGAAAAATGGAAGAATGTATTGCATGTATTGAAATTTTAATGGATATTATTGAAATTTTATATGTATTGTAAATCATTTGGGAGAATAAATATTTAAAAAAAAAAAAAAAAAAAAAAAAAAAATCTGTTCTTATCAGTTTAATATCTGATACGTCCCCCATAGGGGGACCCGTCTATATTAAATTGATTTTTGGAAGCAGGAGATGGAACCGGGGCTTGCTCCGTCCACTCCCTTGTCGACCAGTATTGCAGTATCTCCGGGAACGGTGCACAAGAAAGGTCAAAGAGAGAGAGAGAGAGAGCCAGCCAGCTTCTCCCTCTCCCTTTTCTGGGTTGTATTTTTTCCCTCTTTTTGTTGTTTTTTTTTTTTTTTTTTTTTGTTTGTTTGTTTGTTCCAAATAAGGCAGGCAGGTCTGCCTAACTGATGGACAGCCTGCTCTGCTCACGCTTTTGTTTGTTTGTTCCAAATAGGCAGC